>CP099841.1:10506969-10604469 GCA_030062745.1 Capitulum mitella | reverse complement strand
GTACTCGACAAGATGGCCGAAATCTTGGGGCGGAGCTTCAACCCGGACCGTGGTCTCCAGCAGTGGCAGGTGAGATGCGCGTGTGAAACGGGCGTCAGGGCCGCTTTGTGGGGAGAAGGGAAGGGGTTGTGGTTTACTTCGATGTGGATTTTACTCACTCAAGTCCACATCCAATCCAGTCTAAATTTGCTAGCAAATTCCAGAAGATAGTTGTTTTCTGCACTTCGTAAATCACATTCAATGTAATTTATTTCTTTTTAGAGTTCTACGCTTAATGTATTGCAAATATTAGTAACATGATATATGCAGGTATTAGTAACATATTATACGGCACATGTGTTTTCCTGTGCTGCAGTTCGTAGTAAAGGAAATAGAATCCATTTCACGATTTTGAACCCGAGCAACGGCAAGCTTAAACATCGCGCGCACGCGTGATGCTGTTCGTTGGCGTTACTGACTGATTCAGAAGCACTAGAGGAAACTTTTAAATGGACAGAAAAACGTGCAGACGAAGTCATTGTGGATGGAAAAGTAAATTCTCAAAGAATAGCGTTCTTGTGAATGCGGCATGATTCAGTGCCAAGAGCTTGCAGTTAAAGGCCAGACTGGCTGCTCGGTTTGATTTTTGTTCTGCGAGTTGGAACAGAACTTGCCAGGCCAACTGTCTCAGGTAAATATTTTCTGACCAAAAGCTGACTTCCCACAACCATTTTTGCAAACAGTTAGACGGAATGGTAGTTCAGCTCTTAACAGTTTGGTTTTGAGCTAATTGACCTGTTGTAACATGTTGCTGACGTTTATTTAAAGCTCGCACGTAATTGATTCACATGTTTTTTTTTTGAAGGTAAGTGCACAATTAATAACTGTTGCCGTAGATCCTAACCGGGACATTTCCATTGCCACTGAAGAGAGGCCACTAGATTATCACGAGTTGCCAGCGTCGCTTTCGGAGAGAATCTCTCGTGTATGAAACGTGTTATCGAATTAAAAATTGGTCATTGGTAGGTATGCCAAATTGAAACGGAGTACTCCGTTTCGTCGGTTTTTCGTAGACTTGGTTTGGTCTTGGTCGGGTGTTTCTGAAATAGATTTGATTGGTCTGAAAAATCTGGCTGATTGCGTTTTTAGGACTTCTTTTTCTGAAGGATTTCACCAGGGGGACGAATGGCTAGCGCGGGGCACCTTCCCTGCCGCCCTCCCCCCCCCATTTTAGTGCACGTCATATATGAAAAAAACATTAATTTGCTTGGGGTGAGGGAAATATTTCATGTAATTTTGCGTTTTTACCATATAAAGTAACCGAAAAATTCAAGCGCGTCACCATATTTAAGACAATTTCTCGTTTTGTTCTCCAGCACAGTGGACGAAATATGACAACAACGGCGGAATTTTAGGCGGCTGCGTCCCTTCCACTGGTTGAGATGTGTCTGTACCTGGTCCGGGAGCCCGTCTGTCCCCTCGTAGTTTCTAAATACATTTTTGCTAACTTAGGTTAGATTTCCTCTTGCTTTTACAGGGGCACTTTTGACGGTCTCGAACCGTGTACCGTGTCAAGGCCCTCCCGTGATCCCAAGTTCCTTTCGCAGTTTCACGTGACCCTCGGGACGTCTCATACGCTTCTTCGGCGGTTTCAGGGGCACCTTCTCTGACAGTTTCATGGACCCATCTGGCAGTTTCAGGGACACTTAAGCCATCACGGTTTCCCTCCTGCCGTCCCTGGGGAATTTTCGCCGTCTAAGGAGCCCCTGTGCTAGTAGCAATGGCCATAAGTCTCCCAGCCGTGACAGAGACGCCTCTGGCAATGCTCCACGTCGTATGGCCGTCTCAGAAGCTGCCTGGACGGGCCAAGGTGTAGTAGTTTCAGAGTCTCGCTGGTCGTCTCAGGGGCTGTCGTCTCTGAGGAGCATTTTTGCTTTCTCATGGGCCCTCTGACAGTTACAAAAGACGTTTGGGCGATTTCAGGGTCCCTGTGCAGTGTCATGGACCCTCTGAACGTCTTTAGTTGTCTCCATGGCTCTATCAGGGATCTTCCTCTGTTACAAGGGGTATATCTGGCAGTCTTAGAGCCCCTCTAGCTGTGTCATGGGCTTTTGTTGACGCGTTCAAGGATTCTACTGGCAGTATAAGGGGACCTTTTTCCGTGCCAGGAGCCCGCCTAACACACTTGGGGCCCTCTGGCTGTCCAGGGCCCCCATGCCGTCTCAGAGGACCTCTTATCGTCTTTGCCTCGCAGGGGCCCTCCGACCTTTTTGGTGGTTTCAGGGGCCATCTGCCGTGGAGGTCCCCATCTTGCCGTCTCATGACCCATCTGACTTTCCCGGGACCCCATGACTGCATCAAAAACCCCTTAGATTTTCAAAAAGGCCAATGTAGCCCATTTGGGGCCCCTCTCGAAGTTGAGAAGGTCACAGGAAACCCTTGTCAGGGGGCCGCTCTGGCTAGCCATGGACTCCTTGTCCCGTGCTAGCCGCTCTCTAAAGTTCTTGCCGTCTCAGGGGCCTCTGACACTTTCAGCGGTGTCATGGACCCTTTGCCGTGTTGGGGCCCTTTTTTCGGTCCCAGGGGCCCTTGGAAGAGTTCCAGGGGCCCTTTCATTTATCTTAGGAGCCATCTTGCCGTCACAAGGTTTCGATAACTGACTGCATCAGGAACCGTCAGCTTTTCACACAGGCCCGTGAAATGCATTCGGGGCCCCAATGACAATTCAAAGGTCTTTATGCCATTCTAGGAACTCAGTCATCATCTTGGCCATCTCAATGGCTTTGTGACCCTTCTGACGGTCTCAGGGGCAATCTGCTGTGTGGAAGCTCTGCTGTTGTCTCAGGGGCCCTCATCAAGAACCCGTCACGTTTTCACAGAAACACCGTGAAGCTCATACAGAGCGCCTTCGGGGCCTCTTTTCGAGTCTGGGAAAGGCCCCGAAGAGCCTCTCCCATGAACCACATTCTGAGGCCCCGGGGGTGGCAATCACCCCCATCGCCCCACTTGGATTCGCGCCTGGCGAGGGGCCCAACGAGGTCATACGCTCCTCTGAAGCGTGCGAAATGAAACAGTAGAAGACAGGCTATGAACAAACGGAACCAAAGGAAAAAGCAAGTCAAATCCCCCGATTCTCAAACGGATCCCCTACTGTCCATGTTCTTGTCGGGCGATTTTTGGATCCGCTCCCTTTGGGTCATAAGCCACAGACGAACGAATTCAAACGTTATGAAATGTGATTAATGACGTAATGTCTAATCTCCATATGAACCCTTGACCTGCACCATCAGCCAGATCCATGTGATTTTGTGTAATTTTAACCACCGATTTCATTAGGATTTTCCTTTCCCTTATTTCTTATTTCGGCGTGCCCATTTCGTATGAAGACATCGTGGAGTCCGTATTTTCGATATCAGATAGAGTTTCAAGCCGGGTCACTCTCTGTCTGTTTTGAGACCATGGCATACGATTTCGGCCACGAATGCCGTCAGCTGACCGCGGGCCGTAATGCTTTCCTGCAATAGCTAGGTTGCGTGATTGTCATTTGGGCGACCCGGAAAATTGTCCAGATTTCCAGATAAAAGTTTAATGATTTAGTAGAATGTCATCAAAATCAGCCAAGTATGAGAAATTTGTAACATTTCTGGTGAATCTACGAAATCATTTGAAGCTTTGGGAGTTTTTGTTGCTGATGGCACCTAATCATGAAGTGGTGTTTGTTAATCTCCTCGCTCGAATGAAAAATACGAGTAGAAATGAGCGTTATTTTACAAGACTTCGCTCAAAAAGTAAGTTTATCTTCGTCAGGAAGTGATGTCGCAGACCTCTCGAGTTTTGGTCCATCATGTGAATTCAGTGTGATTAAATACACTGATTTGCGTAAGCTGAGTTTTACGTATTTGTACAACTGTGTATAAATTTGCAGAGTTCCTTTCGCACGGTTATGAGGTATGCCGTACGCAGATTTCGCGGTAGATGCGAATGGCCTCGATACAGAAGGTATCAGGCACGGTGGTCATGATCTTTCAATGATGTTATCTAAATTACCAGAAATAATGAACTAAGACATCTTGAAGCATGCATCTGTAATGCGCATTGTCTGCAACGTGCGATGTGCGACTTTTGCAACCAAGGTGAGAACGTTGCTTTGATGATATGAGGTTGATGAGAACAAAATGAGCATAAAGCAGAACTGAAAAAGTGTGCGCTTCTTTCTTTTTTATTTGGCCCAAATGATTTGCCAGGGTGCTTTGGGATCAGAATGCATGCTAAGTAGCGCTTGTTTCACGGGTCGGATCAGTGCCCCGATTAATAACATATTTGGCGGGCTAATAACATAATTTGGCGGCAAATATTTAACCTGCCGATATGAACGACGCAGTCGCGCGTTGGCCAGTGCCTCCCTCTTCGTCAGGTGCCAAGTGACGTACACGAGAAACAGCAAGCACTGAGATGACTCAAATCCACCTTGCCAGGGTGGGGAGCGGTGACAGACGCTCTGCCAACTGATCCACCGACAGGACTTTCGCCTGTGTACCTTTGTTTCTACCTAGGTCAATTATTGAGAACTTTGATATCCCAGAATAGGCAGTAGATTGATAATCTTGATACGTGCTAAACCATGAAACCATGAAAATCACAATAAGCATTATTCTAATGGAAGGGTGGGAGAGTGTCTGGGGGTAGGGCTCTTTCTGCTTATTCGAGAACAAAAGAAATGATGTCATACGTTCCACAAGTTTTGGGAACAAAATGTCCCAAGGTCTGAAACTTTGATTGCGGAGACGAAGCCTCACCTGGCCTGGCGGTTACCTCTCACGACCCCACGTCTGTGAACTGACTCAGAGGGAATTCCGCGTTGGAATTCAACATGTTTGTGTGCAGTGACTCCATGACTGTTCACGAATAGAAAGTTTCGTCCACTTCAGCCTTGCTGATGTCGCATATTTTTGCGCACTATTAACATTCTTTCTTGCCTGTGGTGTTCATGACTTCGGGCAGTAAGGTTTCTTGTCGCGGACTGCAAAACCGACTGACTCAAACCTGCATGGTTGACATTTGATTTGAAAGACGTCTTTCAGTTCCGCTGATTGGTGTCAAGAAGACGTTTCAGATGGTCTGATTTGGCCTTGTGGATGGAGTAGGTAATAGCTTTCAAACCTGTATTCGTTGTCTGTGCCTCTTTTTGCATCCCTCGCTGAGGCCATGCCGCTCGCTTTACACCAGATCGCAGTGGCAAACACAGCACCGGCTTGCCGTGTTCCAGGCCAAGGAGGTGGACAAGCAGTTGCGCAATCTGAAGGTGGAGTACCAGCGCGGCCCTCAGGGCGGCAAACGCTCCTACCGCGTCAACCGGCTGATTGCAGAGTCGGCCCGCAATGCCAGCTTCACCCTGGATGATGGCCGAAGGGTAATGACAGCTCTGATGGGGCGCCGGCGCTCCCGTACCGGTTGGTGCCTCCTCATGCGTCTCATGCCGCGAGCGGTTACATGTTTTAGGCCAGTTTGAAAATGGGTATACTTGACTGGTGGTTTGGTTGACAGTTACTCGATTCCTGGGGTTGTTGAAGGACTGTGTGAAACACTTACCTGTTGGCTGGCTGGTTGGCTGGTAAACTCTCTGGGTAGCGGTCTGGTTAGTTGGATGGCTCGTTTATTTTCGTGTTCGTGGATCGTGTTGCATTTTTTAGTTCCGGTGTCAGTGTACCCAGGCTATTTTCGTGCACTGTGCACGAACGTACGCCGTGAAGGTTCTTGGAAAATTGTTTTTCATGGAAAGCGGTGAGGAATTTCTGTTCGCCTTCGGAAACCGAACGCTAGATATTAAAGGGCTTGGTTGGTTTTATAAATGCTTGTCGAAACAACGTGCTAGGTTTTAAGTTTTACAACGTTACGGTTTGGTCTTAACAGCGCATTTGCAGGTATGAGAAAAAAGTAGCGCTTCGCGCCGCGTCGTCTACGAAGTGACACCAGCATCATTGGTTTGATTTCGCCCCGCATTGACTGCGTGTTTTATTACCGGAAGTTCATCTTGTTTTTAATTTCTGTTTGGAAGGCTGCACTGTTTAAGTGTTCTTCGGTGGGGCATAGAATTAAACCAGTTTTAGTACGTTCGGCGTCAGTGAGCTGCAGTGAAGCGCAAGCGTTGGGAGGACGTCCACGACTGGCCGGCTCCGGAAGGTGCCTCTCTCCGACTGAGGCCGCTGCTCTTTCCGCAGACGACCGTCGAACGGTACTTCGCCGATCAGTTGAACGTGCGCCTCCAGTATCCGAACCTGCCCTGCCTCTGGGTGGGCTCCCGAGACAGGCACATGTACATCCCCGCCGAGCTGTGCAAGGTCATCAAGGGCCAGGTCAACAACCACAAGCTGGGCCCGGAGCAGGTACGAGCGCAGCCTCGTAGGTTGGTGCTTCGGTTGACCGACTGGTTCGGGCTCGGGCGTGCAGAGCTAGGCAAGTTGCGGCTCAGCTTGCTTTACTGGGCACGGAAATAGTCGGGATTTCGCTCGAATGCTGATGGCTCACGATACCGACTGATGTGAAGGCTTGAGACGTCCCAGAAAGTACGCATCTGTATTCATATTTTTATGTTAATCGTGTGTAATTCTGGTACTCATTCTACCGTTCAACGAGACAGCGGATTGAAAAAAGGATGGGACGCATGTCTGTCGAATATGCGTAGCCTGGAGACCGAGCTTGTCGTTAGCCATTTGCTCTTCAGCTTCGGAGGACCAGCTGTGGCTGATCGTTGGGCGGGGTTCAGGGAGGCTCGGACGGTCGTACGACATCCGTACCTCGGGCCGGCAGCGCAGGGCTCTCTTGCGGATCCTCGCTGGTGTTCGGACGCGGTCGCCGTCTGGATGATCCTCTCGTCGAGCGGGGCCCTCGGGGCGGCGCTTATGGAGTGGTTACCGCGCTGTCCTGGCGACCAGGAGGTTCTCCGTTTGACTCCGGTTCATTGCGGCTTTTCGCCGTCCACGATAACCGGCGAGACAGGCTGCGACGCGAAAAGACAACCACAGTGGCTGGGCGGTGCGTTCACCACGTCACCGCCTGCCTCTGACGCAGGTATCCAGCATGATCAGGAGCACGGCCAGACCGGCCAACGTACGGCTGGATCGCATCGCCGGCTTTGTGCGCCAGGCAGAATACAACCGGGACCCGCACAACCGCGAGTTCGGACTGCAGGTGGCGGACCGGTGAGCTGGCCGCCTGAACCCTGTCTGCCGACGCGCGCGCAGACGGCGGCCTGTCCAGCGCGGAAACCCTGGAATCCCCCGTCACATTATCAGCGCCGTGTTTTGGAACCGGTCCATCTTTCGGTGGAATTACTTTCTTTGCGTGATGACGTGTTGCCGAGCTGCGAATGCATTGCGTTAAGATTATTTTGCAGCGTATGGTACACAAGTCACCGTTTTTAAGCGATGCGGTGAGTGGTGCGTTGCCATGCTCTGGAAGTGTGGTCGATAATCTTGTTCATTCAGAGTAAAGGAAGCTTGTAAGGATCCAGCCGTGGTGTGCCAGTTATTTGATGGAGTGTGGCCCCAGCCGTGATTGGAACTGCGGCGGTGTGTGATCCCAGCCGTGGTGTGTCGACTGCCAGGTGGAGTGTGGTCCAAGCCTGCTGTGGTGTGTCGACGGTTCGATGGAGTGATGGAGTAGTTCGAGCTGTGGTATGTCGACTGTTTAGTGAAGTTCGGTGGAAACTTAGCAAACTAGGGAGAGCGGTCATTTGTGACAATCGATGGTGTTCCTGCACATCCCTTGTCTCGTTGTCCTGCCCAGGCAAAGATGGATGAAATTACGATGGTTCTTTTCCCGGTCGCTTGCTCGCCCGTTTTCTTTAATCATATCCAAAGCCGCTCGACTGTTTGCGTGCTGCGACCCACTCGTTAGAGAGCTGACTGTTGCCGGACGTGCCGCGATCTGAACGGACCGCGATGCTGTTGCATACTGGCGCGGAGGCGGCGGGGTGGCGCGTCCTGACCCGGCACCGCCCTCAGGCCAACCCAGGTGGAGGGCCGCATCCTACCGGCGCCGGCGCTGGTGTACCAGAGGAACGCCACTGCCAGCCCGCGCAACGGCGTCTGGGACCTGCGCTCCGTGCAATTTCTCGACGCCAAGGCACTGGAGGGCTGGGTAGTGCTCGACTATGCGGGCAGCTACCAGAGGGACAAGCTGAACAACTTCATCAGGGTGCTGATCGACGCCGGGCGCCAGGTGGGCATGAAGATCGCCGAGCCGATGGACCTCGTGCAGCGGGATGGCCGGTTTGCGGATCGCGTCAACGCCGTGCGGGACCTGGGCGAGATCAAGAATCGGTACAGCAGTCCGCAGCTGGTGGTCGTCGTCCTGCCGGACAAGAGCAAGCTGTACAGCGCCGTGAAGGCGGCCGGCGACGTTGAGATCGGCCAGCTGACCACGTGCGTCCTGTCCAGGACTGTGTTCCGCGGCGACCGACAGACGGCTACCAACATCTGCCAGAAGATCAACGCCAAGCTGGGCGGCGCCAACAACGCTCTGCACGAGAGGGCACGGCCGCCGTTGCTGCGCGACCCGACCATCATCTTCGGCGCCGATGTGACGCACCCGCCGCCGGACCAGCCGCACAAGCCGAGCATCGCCGCCGTCATCGCCAGCATGGACGCCTCGTACCACGCCCGCTACGGCCAGCGCGTGCTCGTGCAGTTCCCGAGCGGTGGCCGGCGCGCCGAGGAGATGATCCTGGACCTTAAGCGAGCCGTACGCGAACTGCTGATCGAGTTCTTCAGGTTCAACAACAAGACGAAGCCGCAGCGCATCATCTTCTTCCGCGACGGCGTGAGCGAAGGCCAGTTCAGTCAGGTGATGGGTTTTGAGCTGGCGCAGGTGCGAGCGGCCTGCACGGAGTTGGAAGCCGGCTACCAGCCGAAAATCACGTTCATCGTGGTGCAGAAGCGCCACCACACGCGGCTCTTCCCGGCCAACCCGCGCGACGCGTGCGGCAAGTCGGCCAACGTGCCGGCCGGCACCGTGGTCGACTCGGTGATCGCGCACCCGACAGAGCAGGACTTCTTCCTGGTCAGCCACCAGGGTATCCAGGTGGGTGGCGGCGGCTCGGTGACGGCACTCGAGTCCGGCCGCGGCGTGTCGTCAGCTGCGGGCAGAGGGTCTTCTGTCCACGGCTGAGACGGCCTGCGTGCCCTGCCGGTCACTGAAGGGACATAAGTTGTCATCATCGGTACGAAGCAGAGGCTGGTCGTTTGGCAGCCGCTGGTACTGTCGGGGAAAGTACGTGCGTTTGCTGTGGAGTCATTGCAGGAGTGTTTTCCGCATTGGGTAGTGTCTGGTGTGTGCAGAGTGTGGTCTTGTCCGTCTCGGGTGCTCACCGGGGCGGCCTTGTTCGCAGGGCACCAGTCGGCCGACCCACTACCACGTGCTGCATGATGACAGCAACCTGACCGCCGACGAGCAGGAAATCCTGACCTACTACATGTGTCACATGTTCTCGCGCTGCACGCGCTCCGTTAGCAACCCGGCGCCGTCGTTTTACGCCCACCTGGCGGCATACCGGGCGCGCGCGCACCACGACAACTATCTCCGCGTCAACGGCATCGACGACGACCATCCGGCGCCGCTGCAGGAGTCCATCGATGCCTGCAAGACCAAGACGACCCGCATGTACTACGTGTAGGCGGCGGCCCGCCGACCGTGCTGCTGCCTGCCGGCCAGAGGGCGAAGCTGTTGGCCGACGTGGTCGCCGCTCCGGCGTCGGTGTGAACGGGTCCGAAGCAGCGGCACTCTGGCGGCTCGGCCCTGACGGCTTTTGACCAACGTTCGAGCTTTCGCACGGTGTTGGGCTGTTGTGGGCTGTGTCTGGAGACGGAGACTGCCTTGACTGGGTCAGGATTTCGAGTAGTTTAGTCGCTGTCGTTCTGCTTTGTTTGGTATTTCATTGTTCTGTGCAGCTGGCACGGCGGATGCGGTTGATTTTTGAAGCACATCTTGGTTAGTTGGTACGCGTCTCATGCGGTTACGGTATGCAGAAAGCCTGCTGATTTGTCTTGCCTAGCACACTGCTTCTGTTTGTAAAGCTGTCACGGGGTGATGGACGGCGCACGTGGCTTTGATTTATCCAGTACGTCCAGCCTGCCGTGAGGCTGGCGGGACCACCCGGTCGAGTCCATTGGACGGTCGCAGCTGGGGTGGTGATAGCCATCATGGACTATGCCGTCGTGCCAGGCCAGGTCTGTTTCTGCCCTTGTCCCGACATCGCCCGCCACGCCCGCACCAGGCCTCCGTGGAGAGCTTGCGTGAGCTTCTGGAGCCCGCGTAGGTCCGTTTGTTCCCCCCCCCCCCCACACATACTGTTGTCGGGTGATTCCGCGGCAGCCGAGAGGGCAGGGCCAAGCCGAGGTGCCGACGGTACGGCCCGGCCGCCGCCATGACCGATTCCGTACCCCCTTCCCCCATCCCGGCGTCGCGACGCCAGCTATCTGAGGAGCGCCGCTCCAACCAGCGCCCGCACGTACGGCGGGTTGGCTCGTCCGCTCCGAATTGGTGGCAGCCGGGCGGCGGGCAGGGGCCGCCCGGCCGCGCTGCCGGGTGCCGATGCCGACTGCACGGCTCTGGACTGGTCCCCCACTGGTCGGCGGCGGGCGAGCAGTGCCGGGACCGGGGCGACGGCTACGTCGCTGGCCGCCTGCTGGGCTCGCTGCTCAAGGTGGACTCGGTCACGGGCGTACATGTGTTTCTGCTTTGGTTTGGCCGCGCTTTCCGCCGGTTTCCGAATGTAATCAGCGTTGGGGTAATACACGCTGCTTGCTGCGCCGCTGTTTTCGCCGTTTTAAGGTACACGATGACCGAGTGGCGTCGCATAAAACCTGTTTTTGCGTCTGGTTTTTGCCGAAACACGGACGCACAGCCGATGCCGGTGCTTCTGCGGCGGCCCCTGGAACACCTGAAAGTCATGCCTCCATCTGGCGTGACACGCGAACCACAATTCAAAACCGGCGCTGGTCAAAAGAAAAGCTTCGTGCTCGCGTTTTGGATTATTAGGCATTCGGTTCCTTACAGTGATGTCTCCAGCAGTGTCCAGTAGCGTTGGGCCGTTTCTATAAGTCAACAGTCGTATTGTACTGTACATTGCAATTATTCGGGGCTCCACAACAGTGGTGTTTCTTAGCCCCTGGCGGCACAAAACAAGGAGAGGGGTTACTGGCAAAGGAACAGGCACCCAGACGCACACAACACACCTGAAGGCTGGGGCTTCTATGCCGTTTGGAGGTGCTGTTTACAGCCAGCTTGAATGCTGCCAATAGCAAGGTGGCCATTGCCAGCGGGAGTTCGTTGAACTGCAGAGGCGCGCATGACGAAAATTGCCGTCTCCCTGCCTCCGTTCGTGATCGAGGCACCTGGAGACGGTCGTCGTACCTAGTACTGCGGGCCCGGGCAATGCGGATGGTCGGCAGATGGCTCGCCAACTCGTCAGGTTTGCCGTCCGCCAACGCCGTCCACAGCAGACACAAAGTGTCGTATCTCACAAGGCCCAGGGCGGACATCATCGTTCCAGTTGCAGGGTTCAGTATGCTGACTGGAGCAATAGCTGGGACTGTGGTATATCTGTCCCAACTGTTTTTGCTTTTTAGCTCCCTGCCACATACGATCACTTGATCAGAAAGCATGAGCACATTGTAGCCTAGGGCGTATGGGAAAAATGAGCGCATTGGCTCTTGGTTATCACGGAGGTGAGGTGCGGCAGATGTATTCAGAGACTCGGAAGATTGTCAGAACGGCCCGAAGTGCGTTTTAGTATTGCGTTGCTCTAATTGACGAGTGGCAATGGTTAAACAGCGTATGAGTTCATAACGTTCATAACGTTTTGGTTGTGCGGGCGGTTTTCACTTCTTCTGGTTCGTAGTGGCAGACCCTCACCGGATGGTCTCTGTGTCCACTGCTGCACGGACAACTCGCGTGTCTGGCGCATTGAAATGTCTGTATTGGGACCGTTCATAGCTGGACTAAAATTACTATAGCCACGCTAGTTTCCGCACAATCGTAGGTTCCGCAAAAGATTCAGTTTTTTGCGGAGTCTATGCATTTCCAGTTTAGGCGGAATGCAACGTTACGCCTCTCGGCAGACTTGTGCTTAACTCCCAAGAAAGTCTTCAGACTGTTCATGCCTCGAGTCATCTTTCATGAGTCATGAGTCGAATTAAAGTCTTGAAAGAAGACTGAGTCGAACCATGAATCCAGTCATATGAGCCCGTAATGGCATTTTTACCGAGCTGCTGATGACGTTTTTTCAGAGCATGCCAGAACATAATTGGTTTGATATTACAAAAAAACAAATATTTTGGGGCGAACTGATATTCCTCCTTTGTCAGTGGAACCAGTGCCGCAGGCGCTGTTCACTGGTCGCTATAGACGTTGACGCCGGTCACCGATCCCAGTGGCGAAGGCATAGCAAATCCTGCTGAAATGTTTGGATTTTTTTAACATCGAACCCACTGTACTTTCCCATACTCCGAAAAACATAATCACGAATCAATGGCGTCGGAACCTCTGTAGTTTTTTTTTGTACCGTCACCCATGAACAGGTGGCCAGGAGTGATCTCCCCCAAGAACCACCGCGACACAACGAACCATACGTTAACAACATTTCAACACAAAAAAAACTTAAAAATTTTCCAGCTGCGGAACTCTCCCCCTAAGAAAAAGAAATAAAAGAACTGCTGGTCAAGACAAAATGCGACAGTATTTATTACAGCCATTCCTCTGTCACTGAAACTGCCGAAGATGAAAAAGTAAAGTATCCAGTGCTAAAATCAGCGCCTGGATGGCCACAGCACCTTACCCGGATTAGTATAAACTAAGGATTAGTGTAAATTCCCGGCCACATCCTGGCGAAAAGCGAGCTGTTACGTATTGTAGGGCTCGCATCTCACCCAGTTGAGCGCAACGCTTGTTGCTGGGTGAGGTCATGGAGCCAGCCGCTAATTGGGAATGATAATGAAGTATGGTAAATTTATATATGTAGTGAAATCAAGTGAACCGGTTGCCCTCTTTACCAAGAATGCAACAAACAAAACAGGAGGGATTATGAAGCGTGAAAACGGTCATATGTGTCACGATGTTTCTATTAGAAGCCAGATAAATGAAAAAGAAGAAATTCTGTATGGTGTATGGTTGTGTATACCTACCATTTTCTTTAGACGTACCAATGATGAACTGTTAAACTCGTGTTTTATACTGCATATTGAAGTAGGAACATCATTTATGGAAGGGTATTTTGACGTAATAAATAAATTCCAAAAGAAGAGGGCCAGTCCACGTAACAGTGCTGGTTCTGTATACGTAGTGTTGTAAATGGTTGAGTCAGATGATAAGTGAGTCTGGAAGTTCTACGAGAATGATTTGCTACAGTAAGCAATAGATTAATATCTGGTGACTGACCTTGGGTTTTTCTGTGCATAAGATAAATGGTGTGCTATTTAAACAAATATTTGACATTAAGGAGATTAAGGTTTTTCAATAGTGGTTCAGACGACGACAATCTGTTATGTCCAGTAATGATTCTAACTGCGCGTTTTTTGAAAAAAACAAGTTTATTTAAATATGTAGCAAATGTATTACCCCAAATGAGACAGCAGTAATTCATGTATGTCAATACCAGTGCGTTGTATAGAAGAAGCATTGAATTTTGGTCGAGGAAAGATTTGGATCTGAAGAAAATTTCCACGTTTCTACTTGCAGTACTTCACACAACGAATACGGTAATTCCAGGGGAATAAACTATGTGCAGATGTGGGAAGGTGGGGGTAAGCGTGATTTTTGTCGCATTGCTTTCGATGCACAGCCATGGGGTTAACATTAAATGTTGCCTAAAGTTGGGAGGGGCAGCAGCCCCCCGGCGTCCCCCTCCCATCCGATTGCAACGCGCCTGCCAGGAATCGAGTCGCTTTCAAACACTAAGCCAAAACGAGGCACGTGTTAATACTGGCTCAATTTCACCGAAACCAACCATATACCAGCAACCGACGAGTAGAATATGCAATGAATGCAAGATATTCTGTTAAATTTTGTCGCTCATGAATTACGCTACGGTTTGAGGGCATATCGGTAAAACAGTGGCTTGGGTAGGACGCGGCGGCCGTGTTTCTCTTCAGAGCAGCTGGCGCCGGCGCAGGCCTCCGGGTGTCGGCCAGTGTCGGCTCTGGCCGGCCGATGCCCCAGCCGACCGCCAGGCCGGCCTCGGAGGGCCGCCCCAGACCGCCCGGCCGGCCAGTGGCCTCCGCGCCGCCGGACGGCATGGCCGACTGTCCGCTGCCCGTGATCGACCTGAGCGAGGCCGGCGGGCCGGGTCGGGCCGAGCTGGCCAGCCGGCTCAACCACGCCCTCAGCACCACCGGCTTCTTCTACGCGGAGGGCATCGACGGCTACGACGAGGAGGAGCTGATGAAATACACCAGATGGTAAGCGGGGCAGGGTGGGGGAGGTGAGGAAGCTGACTGGATGGTGAATGGGCAGGGTGCTGGGGGTGAAGAAATACACCAGGTGGTGAATGGGGCAGGGCATAGGGACGATGAGGCACATCAGGTGGTGAAGTGGGGCAGGATGCGGAGGGGGGGGGGAGCATGAGATTGAACAAAGTGGTGTGCGCAAGAGGTACTATAGCACACCAGTTGGTGAGTAAGGAACACGGGCGCAGCCAAAGGGGGGGGGGGGGCCACTCCCTTAGGCCCGCATTTTTTGCGAAAAACCATTGCATATAGTCTTCCCAGCGGCAGTTTTCGTATGATTTCAGGTCACACTGAGCTCCGGGCTTGCCCCCCCCCCTTTTAGAAAATCCTAGATGTGCCCCTCGTGAGGAAAATGAGCGCGGCAACCGGGTATCACGGAGATTATGTACTTTACCATTCCACAGACAGAGATAAGTAATCACATCCTGACTGCATCAGACACAGTTTGACGTCTTTCAAACGGCCTTCCATAAAGCGTGTGGGCTTTGTCGTCAGCGGTCGTCAAGCTTAGGAATGCCACCATCATCTGTGAGTTTCAAACTAAACTGATTGTTTATCGTCCTGATTTGCTAGATAGGTTTCATTTTCTTTCTTCAGGTTTTTTGACTTGCCACTTGATGTTAAAATGGGAATCGCCAGGAAAAGGTTCAACCCGAAAACGGACATACGATACCGCGGGTACTTCCCGGTCGACAAGTCAGATTCTTCGCACAAGGAAGGTAAGGGCTGCAGACTTTACCGTGTCTGTTCCAATGATGCAATAGTCATTTGAGCCGGGACGTCAGAATTGGTCGGCGAAAACCAAGCATGATTGGGACGATGAGTCGGATTAAAGATGTGGTACTGCTCTCAACACGTCACCTTGGTTATGACTCAACTTAGATATAACTACCAGCTGGCTGGAATGTCCATACATATGTAAACATATATATATATATATATATATATATATACATGTATGTATAAATGGAGGATATACAACTGAAACGGAATATATAACTCGAGAGTTCCGTGATTTTCTCATCACGTTCGCCATATGAAACCCTCAAAACGGAACACGGACAGTCATTACAATCAGGTGCTGATGGCCGTCGAGGAGAGCTTATATATATATATATATATATATATATAGTATATACATATATATGTATATATATATTTATATAATATATACGCCGTGTATATACAAAATTTCCAGCCATACATAAACAAACCAATGAGCGCAATAGACACTTTTAGGTTGAAAGAGAGCCTGCTGCATGGGCGAGGGTGAAAGAGTGTGCTGTTTGTGTGCTTGTCTGTGTGTGTTTGATGTTTGCGTGCCGTGTCCGCCTTGTGCCGTGATGTGAATGTGCTGTTTTTTTCCATAGTGGCAAAAATCTTTTGGCGGGAACTGCCTGTTGTGGGGTCTCTGAACGCTTAGCACGTGTGCATTTGAATTTCTTACTGGTTTTTACCATTTAACACTTGCATTAGCCTTGATAATATCCTAGGTAGGACGAAAGGTTGACGATTACAGTACTTTGTAATTTAAACTCTGTCTCTTCCAAAACAAGTAACATGAAACATGAACATACTGAGAGAACATGAGACCAGTACTAGACAGTACTAGACAGACCAGTACACAGTAAGACAGATTGAAAGGCTACCCAAAAAAGTTATCAACTGCCAATCTGCGGTGACATTTAACCCTGTTCTCGGCAGGGGAGGGGGGCTGAATCCACCCCCTCGCTTTTTTTTGCTTGCCAATTCCAGGATTTTTAATGCAGCTTCACGAAACTTGGTGAATTTTCCTAGCTATTCCTTCTACGCCGCGTGACAAAATTTCAAAATTCTATTTTGCTCAGTAATAACTAATATCACTAATACAATAATATAAATGTACAACTAATATAAATAATGTGCAGGTGTAATTTTGTTTATCTGAGGTCACTTTACAAGGTCAGGTCAAGGTCAAAAGTCAAAATTTATTTTTTTGCAATAATTTCGGTACCCTTTTTTCAGATGCCAAACCCGGAATATATATAACGTAGAACGGTGCCCTCTACTTGTGTACCAAGTTTCAGCTTGATATCAGGTCGGGTCACGGAGTTATGACCTAAAATGTCAGTGCGCGTATATATATCGCAATAGCCATAAAAGAAAGCTTTTGAAATAGAGTGAATTGAAATGACTGAAAACGTTTACAGATAATATCAAATGCACACGAGATAATTCCAAGTGGCCCCAAGGTCACTGAAGGTCATTTAAGGTCAAAGGTCACAAGTTGATCTGAAGAACGTGTGACCATGACAGTTTCCCCTTTTTCATGTCCCTGGCACCGCCTATGCTAACATTATACAAACATTGTAATGCGATTTGTATTTCTTTTAGCATAGCACGACTAGCAGAAGCCAAAAAAGTGTTTTTGGCTGCTTTGGTCATTCATTTGTTAGGAAACTAATCCTCCTATTTTTGAAACTATTTGAACACCCATGAATTTTCTCAAAATTTCAGATTTGTGGACCCATGGTAAAAGCTCCATCCGAAATCTCTCGATTCATGCCAGTTTCATTGAAATCGGTCGATAAACAATGGAGTTATAAGAAGTCCAAAAGTACCCACCCATTTTGCCATTTTTGCCCGCCCTGTATCCACACATTTCAAAATTTTGAGAATTTCTTTTTATAAAAATGTAGTTCACGTCACGGCAAATCGATTGCCGTTTGTTGCGATGAAATCGGACAGGTAGTTCTCGAGATCTCAGGGGGGGGGGCGAATTCTCCCCCCTGCCGGGAATCGACCATACCGTCTAGCCCTCCGGGAATAGGGTTAAGGAACAATGCATATATATATATATGGGGGGGGCGAGTTTCATTTGAAACGACCGCATTATCCGCATTAACTAGTTTCTTGATGTATCGTTTGCAATCAGATTCGGAGTCGGAATTGTTAGGGGAGGAATTTCAGGTTAGTGATAAACAGAACTCAGAAAAATGCAAACAGCGCGGTCGATGGGGACGTTGGTAAATAGGTTTTCGACATCTAATGAAGCTGGGATGTCTTAGGTTGGCTTGACTGCTACTGCTGTTACTGAATATGCCATTGTATTATATGTATTATTGTATGTATGCTATGTATGCGCTATTTTATGAATATGCCGTATATTCCACCCTGAAATGTCTCCCTTAAAATTCTGAAACTTTTCCTGAAGCAACTTCCAGGTTCATGCACCAAGGAAGTGCCTTTCCTTGAGCCAGATGGGCAGCTCTATTGCCAAGTCGATGGAGTTGTTCTGGGGTTCTCCACTCGGACCCCTCTTTGCGATTTTTTTTCAAGAGACATATTAAAACCGAAATACTAAAGAACAGGGGCCTTGTACCTTATATCTACTGTAGATACGTTGACGACATCTTTGTTGAGGCAAACGACACGGACCATCTGGAACGACTGAGGCAAACATTATAGGGCGAATTGGGCCTGAAATTCAAGTATGAGTTAAGTACTGGCAATGCCATTTCTTTCCTTGATATCTCTCTTAACGGACTGACGGACAAAACTTAGAGACAACTGTTCACCGAAAGACGACAGACAACGGACGGTGTTTAAATGCACTCAGCGAATGGCCGAGGCGTTATGAGACCAACTTCATTCAGGCATTTATAAGACATGCATTTAAAGGCTGTTCGGACTGGACTAACTTCACTCTGAATTAATACAAACTACGCAAATTCTAGTGAACAACGGCTTCTCCAATACAGACATTGAAACAGTAGTACAAGGACAGAAGGACAAGCTCTTTACGGAACCAACACAGCGTGACCAATCGACCCAGACGACCTTTCTACCGAAACCAAATGACAACGTCCTACAAACAAGACGAAAAGCCGATGAGGGAAATCATGTCCAGATATATTCAGCCAAAACAGGACTGAAAGCTACAGTGCATCATTTATTACAAAAACAGTAGGGCTCCAGATTTCCTTGTTTGTCTCTCGTCGTGTACGACGAGACAAACACCAATGTAATGTAGCAATTTACTTGTGAATACAAACGCTGCAAACTCCACCCAGTACACTAGACTGGTGTTACAACCACGACGCTGTCAAAAAGACACTATGCATCCACACGACGGCGCTACCACTACAGCTCATGAGACAAGAACATGACGAGACCTTAACGCGACAACACCTGACGAACAATGAGATCATATGACGCACATGGTATGACGTAAGACCACTTCAGATATTGGAAAGCGTATATATCCATGAAGACTCGGCAACTCTTAACAAACACATTTTTGTATCACGTTAGAGCTACTGAGTTCTGGGCGTTAGCCCTTTAGAACCCAACATTTCAATTGATCTTTTGTCCATCTACTTTTTCCCCACTGATCGTACGTGTTACGTGTAAGTCTGGTGCAGCGTGAATAATTTTCAGAAGGCTACCTATACCAGCCTTTCACTACTCTGAAGATGAGGTAAAAGTGTCTCGAAACTTTGATATGTAAGTACTGTACATTTTTGGGATAGTTTTGTACACCTGATATGCAGTCTAGACGAATTTGCTAAAAGAAAGGCCCGAGAATTTGATCGATACATCAGGAAATTAGTAAATGCGGAACATGTGGTCGTTTTCTTGTGTCCATTCCTTCTGTTTTTACCACTGAACTATTTTTTCTTAGCTTAGCATTCGTAAAAATCGACGGTGTTTTCCAAATCACATATTCGTTCCATAGTTGGCACAAACAAAGCGATAGCAGTTTTTCCAACATTGGAATCTATGCATTGACTCATGCATGGATAATGTGTTTTTCGTTGATCCTTTGAGTTGCCCTATGTGTGCATTGGTTTCTGACTGGGTTTTCCACTGTGAGCAGAGGAAAAGTGCGAGGTATGCACCTAATAGTTTTTAGGGGAGGAATGATAGAAAAAACGCGTGAATTACTGGTAGGTAGTGTTCTCGTTCCGTGACCTCCTCTCTCTTCTGCACATCCGTCCTCCTCTCCTTCGTCACATTATTTGCTTCCCTGTAACCGCATCCCTTACACTTGTCATGTTCATTGCGATGGGTGCATTACGCCTTGGTATTCTGAAGATATACTTGTCAGACCTGTGCTTAAGTCCGTCAAAATCGAAATCAGTTGTGAAATTGATTCTGTTTCGGTCGGAGTCGGAATCAAAATAGATTCCATTGAAACGTGGCGGAATCAGAGTCGGAGTTAAATTACACGGCTGTCTACGGAATCAGAATTGGAATCGGTTGCATTGGCTTAACCCTATTCCCAGCACGGGGGGGACTGAATCCGCTCCCTCGGGTTATTTGCTCATCTAACAAGGTTTGCTTATGAAGTTACCAGTCTGTTGACAAACCTGAAAGGGTACGGGTTCTCCGCTGACTTCCCAGATGTGTTAGCATATTATATCCTATTAACCGAGAAACTACACTACTCGCAACTTAAAAGCTATACCAGGTGGCTCCATACGACCCACCAGAGTGACAGTTTAGACTTTTCGCCAGTGGCCCAAAGATAAATCCCGCTTTAACCCTATTCCCGGCAGGGGGTTAAATCTGCCCTCCCTTCAGGTTTCTTGTTTGCCAATTCCAGGGTTTTTGGGGCAGCTTTACCAAGCTTTGTGACTTTTGCTAGCCGTCTTTTCTACGTACTACGACAAAATTTCGTAATTCTATTTTACTCAGGGGCAGAGCCAGATAACATTGTTGGGAGGCACCTCAGGCCATTTTTGGCCCTGTTGAGGGTAAAAGGAAAATGACTATGAAAAAAACGTTTTTAAGATAGAACTTAAGTTTTAAATGGAGACATAGGCAAATAGTTGGGCAACATACAGATACAGTTTTGTTTATATGAGGCCACTTCACAAGGCCAGGTCAAGGTCAAAAGTCAAAATTTGGTTTCATAGCAAACATTTTGGCTCTGTTTTTTTCAAATGTCGAACACAGAACACATATAACATAGAAGGGATTATTAAAAAAAATTTTGGGATAATTAAAAAAATATTTTGAAAATTTTGAAATGTGTGGATACAGGGGAGCAAAAATGTTAAAATGGGGGTACTTTTAGACTCCTTATAACTCCCTTGTTTATCGACCGATTTCGATGAAACTGACATGAATCGAGAGATTATGGATAGGGCTTTTACCACGTGGTGCACAAAGCTGAAATTTTGAGAAACTTCGTGGGCGTTCACAGGGTTCCAAAAATAGGAGGATTAATTTTTTAACAACTGAATAAACAAAAGAGGCAAAAACAATTTTTTGGCTTCTGCTAGTCATGTTATGCTAAAGAAGTACAAATCGCATCACATTGTTTGTATCATGTTAGCATAGGCGGTGCCAGGGACATGAAAATGGGGACACTGTCAAGGTCACACGTTCTTCAGACCAACCTGTGACCTTTCACCTCAAATGACCTCCAGTGACCTTGAGGTCACTTGGAATGATCTCGTGTGCATTAAATATTGTCTGTTAACGTTTTCAACCATTTGAATTCACTCTATTTCAAAAATTTCATTTTACGGCTATTGCGATATAGGGTACGCGCACCGACATTTTAGGTCATAGCTTCCGTGACCCGATCTGACGTCAAGCTGAAACTTGGTACACAAGTAGAGGGCCCCCTTCTACGTCATACATATTCTGGTTTTGGCATTTGAGAAAAGGGCGCCGAAATTATTGCAAAAAAATAAATTTTGACTTTTGAACTTGACCTGACCTTGTAAAGTGGCCTCAGATAAACAAAATTACATCTGCACATTGTCCAACTATTTAGCTATACATCCATATAAAGGTTTTAAGTTGTATCTTAAAGATCTCTGTTTTTGGCAGACATTTTCCTTTTTCCCTCAACAAGGCCAAAAATGGCCTGAGGTCAAAAATGGCCTCCCAAAAACGCTGCCTGGCTCCGCCCCTGAGCAAAATAAAATTTTGAAATTTTGTCACGTCACGAAGAAAAAACAGCTAGGAAAAGTGACCAAGTTTCGTGAGGCTGCGTTAAAAAGCCTGGAATTGGCAAGCAAAAACGCCGAGGGGGGCGGATTCAGCCCCCCTGCCGGGAATAGGGTTAAAATGGAATTTCAGAAACGGAGTGAATTTGAATTATTGGAAACGTTTTCAGATGATATTAAATGCTCACGAGATCATTCCGAGCGACTCTAAGGTCACTTGAGGTCATTTCAGGTCAAAGGTCGTTAGTTGATCTAATGAAGATGTGATCATGACAATCCCTCCTTTTTCATGTCCCTGGCGCCGCCTGAGCTAACATTATACAAATATTGTAATACGATTTATACTTCTTCAACATACATTCAACATACCATGACTAGTAGATACAGAAAGAGCTTTTAACTTTTTTGTTAAACAAGTTTTTGAAAACTAGCCCTCCTATTTCAAAACCCTGTGAACACTTAAGAATTTCCTCAAAATCTCACATGTATGGACCAGTGGTAAAAGTTTCATCCATGATCTCTCGATTTATGCCAGTTTTATCAAAACCGGTCCATAAAGAACGGAAATGTAAGAAGTCCAAAAGTATCTCCCATCTCGACTTTTTTGTTCTGTACAAAATTTTGAAAATCTCTTTTTGTAAAAATGTAGTCTACGTCACGGCAAATCGATTGCCGTTTGTTGCGATGAAATTGGACGAGTAGTTCTCGAGATCTCATTGGGGCCGAATTCGCCCCCCCCCTCGCCGGGAATCAGCCATACCGTCTAGCCTTCCGGGAACAGGGTTAATCAAATCCGGTGAGTTCCAATGGAATTGATTCCTCATCGATTCATTTCATTCTGAGTAGGAATCGGAATTCGGAATCGATTCAGTTTTGAAAAATGCGTTGAATAAAAATAAGAATCGATTAAACAAGCCGTGAGTGGGATTCGGAAGTGATTTGCCCCGAAATGAAATCAAGCACAAGTGTGACACCTACTTGCGTGTAAAAAGGAAAACAAATACTAATATGAATACGTGCAACCGACTGTTTACAGCGGCTGGTCTGTCCTGGATGCACCTGAATAATTCGTTAATGCTACGTAACAACATTTGTCAAATTACCTGTTTATTTTTGTTCCTTCCTTCCTTCCTCTTGTTAGAAGTGGCATTTTACCATGCGTATTTGACATTGTAAAGTTGTCGTCTGACACCCGTAATTTAGACCACGTTCAGTCGGGTCTCTGTCTTGCATGACAAAGGTGCAGTCTAGTCCTCAAGTCACGTGATCCAGAAATATGACCTGTTTAATGCATGTGATGAAAAACTGCTGTAAAAGTGACAGGGACAGATTCAAGGGCGGGAGAGCAGGCGCGCGGCGGCTGCGCCGTCCCCCCTCCCTCTTGCGCTCCATGGCAGGGCGGACTGTTTTTTCGTCACCACCCCACCCCATGGTATTTTGACGCCCTCACCTGCCTTTAGCGGGTTAGGGTGACAAATATGGAACCCTTAGTCGTCGCAGGCGGATAAGAGCATGGAAGCTAACCATGGATGAATGTTGTCGGTGGATATCAAGGCACCATGCTGTTAAAGAGCGTAAATGTGACATCGTGCACCCTTGTGATGGGACATGAGCGCCCTTAGATTAGAATAAAGCTCCTGTGATTTCGAGGAAGCGACTATAACAGAGTTCATGTGCGCTCCGTCCTTAAAAAAGCGTCGTTAACACAAAGTTACGGGACACAAACAGGACACAGAGCACAAAGAGACGTCCTTGCGACAGGGCCTATTTTAAGGAAAAATGACTGCGGGGGCAATTCTGCGAATGAGACGCATTGGCTGAGACCACCCCCCGGGCATTTGTGTTCTTATTGAATTTTGTCCACTTCAGAGAGAGAGATATATATATATATATATATATATAAAATGCTTTCCTAAGGAAGGCATATATATATATATATATATATATATATATATATATATATATATATATATATATATATATATATATATATATTTCTAAGGAAAAGATATATATATAAATGCTTTTCTAAGGAAGGCATATATATATATACTCCTAAGGAAAGGATATATATATATATAAATGCTTTCCTAAGGAAGGCATATATATATATATATATATATATATATATATATATATATATATATATATATATATAAGGGCAAATTACGATGAACACTTCCACAGCGCTCTGTCATTAACTGATATGTCTTTTGGAGGAAATCATGTGTGCAAAATATGGCCTTGGTCCAGCACTCTTAAGCACTTTCACACGAAGACTGTATGTCGTTTGTGCTGGATTTTATTTTATTTTGATGAAATTCGCGCCGGCTTTTGTGCATTCCGAGCCCATTAAATTCAAAGAACACCATTTCATTTATCCCCAGCAAGAACTCATTCTCCATGGACTTGTGATCCCTGGGAGATTCGCTCAGGGAGAGATGTGTCTGAAATGTCCTCAAACATGTTTTGTGCTTTAGTTTTTTAAACCAAGCGCACGATGTGCATAAAATGCACATCATAGTACTCCTTTTGACACACTGGATCGAAAGACACTTCGCATTCTGTCTCAGGTCATAGGTCACTGGCCCTGTCGGCAGCAGTGTGGCTTAGGTGGGAATGATACTTCAGTCCTCTTAGTGGTCTCGGGGTTCTGGCAACGATGCTATTCGACGACTTGCAGCAGGTACTGCTTTTGCCCTTCATCCTTCGCCAGTACCTTGTTGTATACTTGGATAAGAGCCACAGCTCGTTCGGCGAAGTCGCTAACTACCGCGATCCCGCACAGGACTTCCTTAGCGTTCGTGAAGCCAGGTGCTGTCTCCCAATCAACGGGATCGGCGGCAAGGAAGTCCATGTTGATGCCGTAGGCTTTCAGGTTGCCCACCGACTTTGCAGTAATGAAGTCGACGATGATCTTCCTGGGACGAGAACCTCCTTTTCTGCGAGATCCACCTGCGCTCGCTGGGAGGACTCTCCGATCCCTGTCCCTGGAGTGCCGCGACCATCCTCGTCTTCATCTCACACGGCACGCCCTCGTCGAAGAACGACACACCAGCCAGTTCTTCGCTGGGGCACCATAATAGGTGATTGTTATAATAAATCATATGTCGACTATAATGTCATAATAGATAATAGGTGATCGGCAAACTCCTTGGAGATCCCCTTTGAAATTTCAGCATTCACATCAGGCTTTGCAGAAAGGCCAAGTCGTGCACGGAAGCGCTGACCGCCGATTAAGAGCAGAACCATGCACTGACGTACAAAACAACCATGAAAGAGACGAGGCGCTTGAGTGCTCCCAATTCACTGAGAGTCACGGAGAACTGATGGCAAAGCAAGAAGATCTTGATCCCGCAGATTATGCGCCCCATCCATCTGGCGCGATGGAACTATCTATCTGGCACGATGGAGAGCACCTGGCTGGGGAACTTGATTCCCCGTGGAGGCTCTTGACCAAAGGGGATAATCGAGACCTCAAAGAACCAACGATAATCATCGCTAGGCTGGATTTCGGCGAGCTTCTCACGGCAGAAGGCGACGAAACGATCATTGGAAGAGAAAAACGTCTCGGCCACTGCTGGCTCCAGGTCTTCATACACCATAGGTTCAAACTTGTTCCAATCAATGAGCCTCCATCTCTTCTTGAGGCTCTTGAACAAGGAGATCGCAGTCCCGAGGACGGACCGAAGCGCGTGGAGAAAGCCGCCTCTGCCACCAGTTCGACGATATGATGACGACAAGCAAAGTGAATAGGCTGTCACTCAAGCTTCTGCTGAAGAAGCGTGTTTGCTCCCACAACTTGTCCAGTATTGCTGGAGGTGGTGTCGAAGCTCATGCCGACGACGTTGTCCGAAACCTCCCAGTCTTCCAGACAATGCGCAACAACGTCGGCTGGCGTTGCTCTGGCTCTACTTGCAACTTCCAGACACCGAAGAGCTTGGCGGCACTTCTTGGACCGGTTACAATAACAGAGTCGATCCACCTTTTCCTTTCCATCGTCAGTAACAGTTTGCCGTCCCAGTGGACCACCATGTTGGGTGACGCGGAGAAAGAATGCTAGATTTCGTCCGCAATGGCTTTCCTCTGCGATCTACGTGCGCGCCTGCCCGAGCTTCTGTGATCGCCAGTTCAGAGGAGTCGTGGCCGAGGACCGAAGCCGTCGCCGATAGGAAGTGAATTGCAGAGCGATCATTGAGCTTGGTCCAATCGAGGGCTGCTGCCTGACCAGGAGTGGCGATGTTCTTGGCTCTCCTGCAGGGCCGCTTCGAGGGCATGGCCAAGGGCTGCGGGTCATCCTGATCTGTCAGTTGTGTGTTGTCGGTAGGCGAATATTCCAGCTGGGCAGTTGCCTCATGCTCGGTCTGCTGTTTAATCTAATGGCGGGCCCTTTAAAACTTCGGCCTACTGTTGTTGAAGAGCTCGCTCGTCCTTCTCAGAAGGGAACTTATCGAATACCACCATGACGCCTCGGCGACCTGGCTCCCTTTGGGCCTAGAGAATGTCTTTATCCTCTTGGTTTTGATGATCTTAATGGTGCCGACAAGGGCAAGGTCAAAAAGATTGTTAAGGTTGTCCCTAAATCCATTCTTCTTGTCAATTTCCGGGGTGAACCTCCAGAATTTGCCTTTGGTACTGGTCAAGCTTCCTGTTGAGCTTCTTTATCACGTTCCGCTCCGGTACAGTGAGAATACGAGCTTTGTTCCACACCTTCATCATTTCGCGGACGATCTGTGTTTTGACCTACCTCTGGGTAAGCCTATCCACACGGTGGGACTGAAAATATTGCTGCAGCACTTCTCCCCGCGAAGGCAGTTCTGAGCACCGGTCAACCAAAATTCGGCTTTTTTTCTCGTGGTGCAGCCATAGTGGCACAGATTTCCGTTATAAAAGGTACTTTCTGCATTGACGCAGGTGGTCCTTAAATATCCCGACGTCTAAGAACGCGCGGGAAATTGCCAGACCGGCACCGTGGGTTACCGTGGCATGGCAAGGCGTGGTACTTCAAATATATAAGTCACAGTCTGCAAACGATGGCCAGAATATTGGCGAGATGCTGCGGCAGCTTCGATTCTTCCCTAAATGAGACAGTAGGTTGCCTGTCCGGAATAGTTTCTGTTGATCTAATCTATCCCCAAAATACATTTTCTCACCGAATTTTGGCCATATGTTTTTCAACACTGCGCAGAAGTGTAAAAGCTGTCCCAACACATGCAGAACAAACTTCTCCATTTCCAGGTTATCGGCCCCAAAATAAAAAAGTCACCTCAGGTTGAAATATTCGCCTTAGGCCCGCCTCAGTGAGATATCATCAACATTCGTCATTATCTATAGTCTGGGCCATGCCATGTTCGTTAAGCAGATGAAACATGCTCATGGGATGCTCAAACCCATGCACTAGGAGCAGCAAGATTGACGGTTTTAATATATGACTGATTACTTTTCCGTTTTCCTCGAGTAAAACTCGGGTTTAAGCGCCTAGTTCAATGAAGTTCTACCAATCAGGTACTGGGATTTTAGCAGGGTTTTCGAATCAGGATGATTGGTGATGACTACAGCACTGCTGGACTGTTACCGCATTCATATAAACCTTATCTCACCATAGCGAAACCGCCCTGCGCACCAGCTCGCCCTTCAGTTTTCTTGCGCTTGAACACATCAGAGATGGTTATCATCATTTTTAACGTGCTTACCATGCAATGAAACGCTTTGGCCGCCCACCAGACAATCGCGGCATCGGGTGCCGCCGTACTAATTACAAAACACGCTCGCCAGCGGTCACTAGGCGTGCCTGCAATACGTATTATAAAGTGATGCTTCTAAGTGTGCTCCCAGATTACTCAGTGATTCAACACATCCTTCGTTGATAAGATGCTGCTTTGCGAGCGCAGCGCTTTATGGAATACCTTCCTGGGTACGCTAGTACACCTGGCTGTTTTTTTCTTTGCATGGGCAAAAGATCTTGACTGGGGGGGCAAAGTGTCCGACTGGGGGGGCATTTGCCCCCCCAGTTAACATGTTAAAATAGGCCCTGCCTTGCGATGGTGTATGTGCGCCTTGACGTTGAAAAGAAGGCGCCCCTGTTACACAAAGGAGGAGTCTCTGTGATGAGGCATGCCGCCCTAAAAAGGGTGCCCAGTTGATATCAAACAGGCATCCACTGTACTTGGATGATCTTTTCGTTAGTGTGACGCATGTGTGCCACAGTCGCGCCCATTCGATAGCATATCGTTCAAAGGCGGCCCTTCGGTGGCATAACATTCAAAACACGCCCATGTGACTGATCATCGTCAAGTATTATTTGAAAGGGCTCCCCCGTGGCACTGAAAAAGTCATCCATACTCTAGTATGGATATCCCTGCCGTTCAAAAGGCGCTCTAGAACAGCCGAGGCGTACGACCATATTTTTTCACGGCGTAAAATTTTCCTGAAGCCTGGATTACTCTGGATGTTGGATTTTGGGTATAGGCACTGGACTGCGATACGGAAATCAGTCCTTGAGACATTTGTCGTACCGTGAAAGCGTCAGCTGTTCAGGTCTATTATTGTCCCGCCTTATCCAATGGCTGGTCCTGGGAAAGGACCTCAGACAGTTGCCTCTCCTCCTCGGAAGCCGCCCGGTAGGACCTGCAGGGACGCTATCCCTACACATGACATTAAGAAAGAACCGTCACGCGAAAAGAGGACATGAAATGCGTCCTGCTTTATCATCATCTCAAAAGACGACGCACCTCTGGCTCGCGTTTATTGCTTTGACTTCGTGACCGTAAATATGTGTCACATCAAACTGATGTTTTTCCAGCTGACAGCTACCAGCCGCCTCTGCATTGCACGTGTTACAGCCACCGCTAATGTTGACCGACTGGCCTTAATGTCCCCTCGAGTGTGTCTGCCTTAGCGAAACAAACCAGTCATTTGAAAATGTTATGTTGTTATTTCTGGAGTACCTGAGGATGCCTGGAAGAAGGAGGGGGGGGGGGCAGGCAGTCACGTAGGAAACTTGCCTTCGTGCCCGCTCACCTCTCGGTGCATAGCTGCGATACTGTCGGTACGTGTCTGTTTGATCGACGGCTCCATGCAAATCTACTACATTCGTCTTCCGACAGGATATGACTTGGCCTCGCTGGAGCCGCTGCAGTTTCCCGAAAAGGCCAAAGGCAACCTCTTTTATGAGCCCACGCCTTGGCCCGAAACTGATGATACAGAAGGACTGCGAAAGTTTGAGGTGGAGTTGATCTTATGAGGAATAGTTTTCCGTTTCTCTCTTTCTCTCTCTTCCTCTCTTTCTCTCTCTCTTTCTCTCTCTATCTGCCTTTTTCCCTCTCCATCTTTCTCCATGTGCAGCCATTTTTTCTGTTGGTGCTCTAATGTCCTGTTTGCTACATGGCTGGAAAGCACGGACCATTTCTAGTTGGTTGTTCGCAAGCTTTTTATTTCGTCCTTCCTTTTGCGTGAAGTGCGGATTGAATCCAGAACTACTTGTAGGGAGGTGTGTGGCGCCGGGAGCTTTTTCTTAAGTGACTTGTTATTCACGAGATCAATATGGATTGCTTGTTTCTTCATAAATTGGATAGCTCAAGGAAATGTGCCATTCTTGCACCCCAGGAGTTCAGCATCCGTTTCTACAAGCTGATGTCGTCTGCGGGTCTGACGCTGCTGGAGCTGGCTGCTGAGGGTTGGGGCGCTCCGTCCGACCTGTTGGTGAAGCTGTTCCAGCCGGACCCAGTCTCCACACTGCGATACCTCCACTATCCGCCCAGGCAGGGCCACCTGCCCAACTCCGCGTATGACCCCTCCGACAGTAAGCCATTCGTTCCGAAAGCTGGCGTACAGCTGAATGTAAAATGGAATGAAGTAAAAGCCAGGACACAATGCTAAGAAAATTGATTCTTCATGCTTATATGTTCTCAGACTAATTTCTTGCACGCCCCATTTCGTGTCGTTTGAGTCAAAAGCTAGACGCGATATCTTCGGCTGGCGAATCAGTTGTACTTCTTTATTCGCTGCCTGTTCAGTACAGTCTGTTCGGAGACCACCACCTCTGACTCGGCGCCACCCGCCGGACACCACCACCTCTGACTCGGCGCTGTCCGCCGCACGGCACCACAACCTCTGACTCGGCGCTGTCCGCCGCACGACACCACCTCTGACTCGGCGCTGTCCGCCGCACGACACCACCGCTGATTCGGCGCTGTCCGCTGCACGACACCACCTCTGACTCGGCGCCGCCCGCCGGACACCACCACCTCTGACTCGGCACTGTCAGCCGGACACCACCGCCTCTGACTCGGTGCCGCCCGCCGGACATTACCGCCTCTGACTCGGCGCCCTCCACCACGGTTGACTGACGCCCGCCAGCTCTCCACAGACGCCGTCCTGCTCTGCGCCGGCCACCACGACTCCGGCTTCGTCACCATGGTCTCGACGTTCCACTACGGCGGCCTGCAGCTGCAGCGCGAGGACGGCACCTGGATGCCGGTGCCGTGCCGGCCCGGCGCCGTGGTCGTCAACATCGGCGACATGCTGGCCACCATCTCCGGCGGCAAGTGGAAGGCCACCAACCACCGCGTCGTCGACGAGGGCGTTGACAGGTTAGATATGAGATTTATGCGGTTCCTATTTACGCCCAGGGCCACTCACGACGTTGAAGCAGCGAACTGCGACAAAAGGAAATCAGAGCAAAGCGACGCAGTATTGAAAGCGATCTTACACGCAAAAACGAACAAAAGAAACACTACCTCGTTGAAAATCACTGCTGTTCTGTGGCCTAAATTGCAGCGTGACCTATCAACCATGTCTATAGTGAATCATAATTTACATGACAGCACTTTTGAAAAAAGATAATGCTGGGTATAGGAGCGCATTTCATCGTACAAAAGCCAGCTGATTTCGCAGCACCAGATGCATGTGCGCATGGAGATACACGTACAGTCACACAGCATATCCAACAGACGGTCTGTCCCCGGCAGCCCGTTTCTGTGATTTTCAGGCGGCGGCGGCTGTGAGAGATCTGCCACGGTTTCGTGTCTGTCGGCAGGTATTCGGTGCCGTTTTTCCTGGAGCCGCGCTACTCTGCCAACATGTCTGTCCGCCTGCCGGACTCGGGCGAGCCAGAGCCAGAGCCTGTCAGCTACGGTCCCTGGGCCATCACCAAGATGATAAACAACTTCTACGAGTTCAAGGACATCCCCTATCCGAAGTCTTTGGTAGCCGAGTGATGTTCCTGTTTGTGACTTTGCTCGACTTTCTGGCACGAATATGCTTCATTGTAATGAATGATTTCAGTTGCGGGCGGGATGGAATAGGCGCACAACAATACTACAATCTCGAATAGGGATATAGGTTGCGAATCAGGTATAGGACATAGGGAATAGGTTGCGAATCAGCTGAAACACGGTGTGCGCGGGACAAGCAACGCGCAAGCGATGGCAATATGGAAAAGCTGTTTTCGGGCTCTTTCAAGGATTAGGTGTAGTGCATGCAGTCCAGAGATCGCAGCGACTCGAAAAAAGGTGTGGCGTAATGTATCGTCCTTCGTTCGTACTGAAAGTCTAACGGCTTCGGCCCGAGATTCAGGCGCCATTTCGCCCAGAGACAGAGGATGCACTCATTCTCGAGCCCGTTATCGATTCCATTTTAGTATCGCATTGAGGCTCTTGACTTTCTGCAATGAAAATCACATTGAGGTATAGCCCGTTCTTTTGTACCCCATATCGACCCAAAAAATCGTAGTATTTCATTGCAGTTTGTCCATGGCTGGAGATGTCTGAAAATCATTGGAGGGGGCGTCCACACAGGACATCAGACCGTTTCCTTCCAGTCGTTGTCATCGGCCAAATGTTAAAGTCCCTGAATACTGGGGGTCCGAACCCCCCATCCTCTCCAGGATCGCCAGCCATGAGTTTGTTGGTAATCTATCTTTCCGTTAGTCCTACATGTCTTAACGCGGATTCAGCACGAAAAAGAACGACCTGTTGGCTGTCGATGGCTTAATTAACCGCCAAATAAACTGAATGACGCACGCAAGGCCCAGAACCTTGGATCTGCTTGGTTAAAAACTCGGTACATTTCTCCGTCAAGTTAGACTCAGGTTCAGAAAGCTGTTTTGGCTGGACCGTGTGATGCGAAATGAATGTCCCGTTAAAGGAATGGAACAGCACATTGCATCCCGCCCTATGTGCTCTTGAGAACGAGGTGAGTGTGCCGTTCGTGGCCAAATAGCAAAATGGCTGTTCTCATACTTTCCACTGTTGCATAGGCCGTAGAGATATTCACCAAAAAAGGATGATCTAAGCGAAAATACTGAATGGAATCAAATGCATTGGGAAACGGGGTCTGTCACGCACGAAGTGCCCATCCAGAACCACGTTACCGTCATTCACGAGAACCAGATCCCCTAAGCCCGAAACCAATCATAGATCCCAAAGGCTACGCTGCTTCAAAACCGATATGACTGGAATCCAGGCAGTTAAATGGTGTTCTCATTCATTCACTTAGCAATAGCTTTGTCGGATCTCTTTCAGCAATAGAGGGGAGTGTTGGTATGAAACCCCAGCCATTTCTACAAATGCTACGGTGCACGTAATAAAAGCTGCCGGAATAAATGGACGTGGTCAAAACACAGGCGGTCGTCTCATATGTACATTAGATATCAGGCAAGGGACCACCTTTCTTCGGCGGAATAAAATGAGTGCCGACTGTCCCTCGCCTCACTGTCCGCTTCGGCCGCGGGACGTCCCAGTTCCGTCGCCGGCGTGCCTCCCAGCCCGTTCCAATCCCGTCTCCGCGCGCAGCCGGCGCCTGTCAGCGTGGCCCAGGCGCTGACCCGTCGGCCCCGTCTCCGCATGCAGCCGGAGCCACTGTTTACGTTAGAGTTTGCGTTTACGCTTGAGCACGGGTCTGGCGACTGTATCTTGTACAAGAAGTCGAGCGGGTGACAGCTGATGTCATGGGCGAAAAGTGCGTTTATCTTTCATTCCATGGTTTTTGTCCCGGCAATGCTTGCTCGACCAGCAAGTCTACTTAGCTCCTCTGAACAATGAGTCATCGTGCACTGCAGGCTGTCTAAAACAGTGGTTGTGTCCATCCTTCGATCTATGGGATATTCCGTGTCATCTGGGATCAGGCGTACGTAAGTCCACGCTGGCGAAACGAACATCATACTTCATGTTCAAACGTTTGGAAATACGTGCGTACGCTCAAAGGTGGTTTGTCAGTCGGCGCCACGACCCAGCGACGGACATAGGGCAACTGGCAAACACCACGAGCCCTGAGGGCATCTCCCAGGACGCCGGGCAAAAACGGGAAAAATCTGCCCGGACGGTGGGTAAGGGATGGAACAATCATTGCGACCCATTTGGTTGGCGTCTAGCCAAGGAAACAAAATAACATTGAGGTTCCGTGTAATTCAGCTCTGAGGCATTTTCGCCACTCGTCTCGAACTTCTGAAGAACTGTTTAGGCCTTCCAAAGATTTCAAAAAAGGGCTATCCAGGTTTCCTTTATCACGTTTTCCGTTCGATCTGAACATACGTATTTATCATTCTGCGGTCCACAACATCAGCCAATACAATTTTATTCGAAGCAGAGGGCAAAGAGGACGGACGATGTTGGCCATTTGCCCTGACAATCGTTTTTGTTTTGTTTTGGTTTTATATTGCAGAAAAAACGTACATTTTCCGAACCTAAGGAGTCCGGGGCACATGAGACCTCTCTTAAATCCCTATGCTGATGAATTTTCAGAATCCGAAGAAACATAAATCTGCATTGTCAAGCGTAAGCCACGTTGCACGAACCAACGGAAGTCATTGCTGCTTGAATGCAGCATAATAATAAGGCCCACATAGAACGCTATTGACAGCTGTGTCCCATTTCCGCTCTTTATCCATTGATGTAATACCATGGTTTGCGAGGTGGTCAGAAACGCTAGTCACTCAGCTCTCACGGCACAAAAAATCTGCATATATCGAGAAATTTCCCACAGATAAAACAAGGAAATGATTTGAAAATGAGGAAACATTTATCATGAAAGCTTTTCCAAGATCCTGACGGCAATAAGCCATGCAGCGTAGACCACATAATCCGTGTACAATCTATCACTTTACAGGATCTCACCACCATCAGACTCAAGGAAACCTCTGTTTACTGCCCTGCCACCAGAGGCCGCTTAGGACTTCCTGCCAATGCTGGTGCCAGAACCAAATAGCATGCTTCTAAGTCAGAACGGAAAAGAAATGTTCAGGTAGACCCAGACTAAAATCTAGGAGCTTTGCCCAAAACTCCATTTTCGTGGTATCAGACCCTGCGAAATCTGAAGCTTCATCTTGTCAGCCTTGGCAACAGCGTGGGAGACCGTGCGCACCTCCGCAGACACGGACAGTATTTCACATCAAGCTTTATCGAGACAACCAAACAACCAGATTCCCTCGAATTTGAAGGTGAGCGTCGCGTCTTGCCGAACTCATTGAAACAGTCTCAGGCTCATGAGCATTGCGCATTGCTGAATCAGAACACTTCTTTTGAGTTACGTTTAGGTTCAAGATGAATGGCGTTTGTAGTGGGTCGACTGGCGGCGGAGGATCTTGTGGTGTCCGGAGCCCGAGGCGACTCGGCACTATTTAGTGCCGACACTGTTTACACTCGGCACCTACTCGTGCGCACTGCTCAACAGAAACATGTCAGCCGCAGCAGTGTTTGGACAGGGCAATGGCAGACGTCGGTGAAACATCGGACAACTGCTCGGTAAAGCCCGGCATGCCACCAGAGTCCTACGTCCGTGGAGAAGAGGCGGGGGAAATGATGCAGAAGCCTGTGGCAAATGGCCGTTTCGTATGGTCGCACCCAAGTCTGAAATAATCGCCTCTTGAGGTTATTCATGGCCGTCATTCGTGCACCGTGATGTAATGAACAGATAGGCTTCAAAGTGAAGCATTTGAGTGTCGGATGACAGTGGACGTTTGTAAGGGATCATTCTGGCAGATGAGAAGCAAACCGCATCACCTTCTCTATAACTCGGTATTTTTGCTTACGTGGGGCATTCTTGTTCTCTTTGTCCACCGTCAACGTCTGAGTTTGAAGGGACGCCCTATTTCAGTTTAACTCCCGGGAATATTCGCAATTTTCGCCAATTCACCAATGACCACCTTTGCTAGTACGGGGGGCCTGGTGCGAGCTCCTCCACAGCCATTTTCGTATAAGATGTGAAAGAGCAACGACACAGAAACGAGCGTGTAGCTTGCCTTTTGGTTAGAAGGTGGCAACCCGTTTCACTCTTTAAGTCACACTGTGGCTTCACAGTGGCTTTACAGGTGACCTGAAAAGAGATCATGACAGAGCATATTGCTTTCCATTGGATTTTGGAGACCTAGATTGTAAGATGATTTGAGAGACCCAGAACGACCTCTGACGATGATGAGAAACTCAGATCATTAGTTATATCTGAATCAGCGCTTCTGATAACTTAACCCTATTCCCGGAGGGCTAGACGGTACGGTCGATTCCCGGCAGGGGGGAGGGGGAGGCGGATTCGGCCCCTCCCTGAGATCTCGAGAACTACATATCCGATTTCATCGCAACAAACGGCAATCGATTTGCCATGACGTGAACTACATTTTTATAAAAATAAATTTTCAAAATTTTGGCATGTGTGGATACAGGGGGGCAAAAATGCCAAAATGAGGGGTACTTTTGGACTTCTTATAACTCCGTTGTTTATCGACCGATTTCAGTGAAACTGGCATGAATCGAGAGATTATGGATAAAACTCTTATTATGGGCACACAAATATGAAATTTTGAGAAAATTCATCGGCGTTCACAGGATTTCAAAAAATAGGAGGATTAATTCTCTAACAACTGAATGAACGAAACAGGCAAAAACGCTGTTTTGACTTCTGCTAGTCATGTTGTGCTAAAGAAGGAAAAATCGCATTAGAATGTTTGTATAATGCTAGCATAGGCGGTGCCAGGGACATGAAAAAGGGGAAACTGTCATGGTCACACGTTCTTCAGATCAACTTGTGACCTTTGACCTTAAATAACCTCCAGTGACCTTGGGGCTACTTGGAATGATCTCGTGCGCATTTAATGTTATCTTTAAACGTTTTCAATCATTTAAATTCACTCTATGTAAAAAATTTATTTTATGGATATTGCGACATAGGGTATGTGCACTGGCATTTTAGGTCATAGCTCCGTGACCCGACCTGATATCAAGCTGAAATTTGGTACACAAGTAGAGGGCACCTTGTTATGTCATATATATTCCGGGTTTGGCATTTGAAAAAAGGGCGCCAAATTATTGCAAAAAAATAAATTTTGACTTTTGACTTTGACTTGACCTTGTAAAGTGACCTCAGATAAACAAAATGACATCTGCACATTGCCCAACTATTTAGCTACATATCGATATAAAGTTTTAAGTTCTATATTAAGAACTGTTTTTGGCAGACATTTTTCTTTTACCCTCACAATAGCCAGAAATGGCCTGAGGCGCCTCGCAAAAACGTTGCCTGGCTCCGCCCCTGAGGAAAATAGAATTTTGAAATTTTGTCGCAGCACGTAGAAAGAATAGCTAGGAAAAGTGACCAAGTTTCGTGAAGCTGCGTTAAAACGCCTGGAATTGGCAAGCAAAAAAGCCGAGGCGGGGGCGGATTCAGCCCCCCTTGCCGGGAATAGGGTTAAGGGATTCTCCAAGGCCAGTAGAATTTCAGGAAACTGAAAGTAGAATGGAGCAAAACGTCCCCGTTTTCAGAAAAAAACGAATTTTTCAGAGCTGACAACGCGAATGATATCAAAACAGGATGACTCGAAAACTTATTTCATTGTTTAGCTCTCAATAATGATCGGTTTAGACGTTCAAGGTGCTTTTATAACAGAAATGTATGAAACTGCGGAAGAACATGGAACACGAAACTATGCCCCATGCAGGGCAGAGCGCCCCTTTGCTTGGGGCAAAGCGCCTGTCTCTTTTGGTAGGCAGAGCGCCATGTTGCAAACTAAAGTGCTTGGCGTCATGGCATACAACCTAAGGGCCCTGGTGCTGTGAACAAGTGAAGTATTAACTAAACTCATGGCTATAGTTTTAAAACGAGCAATGGAGGGCCTGTAGAAAATGTGCAATAGGAGTGCCGGAGTCATCTGTTTTCCTGAGATTTCGGACACATCAACCACTGAGAAATTAAAAAAAAAAATCAGATGAAGTGGTAACTTTACCGAACATTGCACTTTATGTTATGAAATCTGGAAAGTTCCATGTCTGTGTCTTTTAGGTCAAATGTGATCATACACACCAAATCCAAGAGTCTGACGCACTGACTTTTGGAATCTTAGTCACGAAAATCAGAGCTCTGATCCCTGAACATGACTAGCAATACAAATAATATCGCTTGATATCTTAACAATATCTTTGGTCGTAATCAGATCAGAATGAAAGGGCTTCAATAACGATTTACTTTGTTCTGTATTTGAACCCTAATTTCAGTCCGTGTTACCTGCATAAAGGGACAGGATGCTTTCAATAAGGTCGAACAGGATTTTCCGGGCATGGATGGTCATGGAATGTAGAGGTCTAAAATGCATGGCAATCATTTTAGGAACTGACTGAAATTCTACGCACTTGGCAGGTGAGAAAACGTGAAGAAGTTGCAAGCCCTGACTTTTAACCGGCTACCCCGAATTTACCTCAATTTTCTGTTACCTTTGAGGGTCTGCGCGTAAACTTACACAGCACATTTTATCAATCTATCGTGAAAACTATATTACTACTGTGGTGCAATAACTGTAAGTGTTTGCCGCCCCGGCGAGGCCTGGTGTAGAAAACCTTACATTAATCCGCGCACGACCGTCGGTCGGTTTCGAACATGCGCGACTGGGGGACGGGGGGCAGTTGGCCGCCCCCCTCTAACTCACGAACGGTTGGTCGCACGATAAAAATAAGCATACCGTTGGAAAGCTTGTGACGAGTAGAGATCGAAACTGGCCTCATTTTTTTGTTTTAGATAATGTGTAAGCAATTTACGCCCTATATATGCTTTCTCATAGCTGACTGCATGAGACCGAGAAATGGCCTCAATCTCAAGGGTTGTGACTAATAACGCATAGGTAAAGGCACCAGCGCACAAGTAAAGGTCCGCGGATGCCGATACACATCTAATTTCCCAGATTTGTGCAATATATACGCTGAAACGTTGAGTTAAAGACACGGCAATTCTCGCGCCAGCTGTATGCGTGCGCCGCAGCCGCATGCGGTAACAAATTGACGGGAACTAATTTTAGCGTTCCTTTGTTTTCGCGAAAAAACCTATTTATGTAAATTTTATTGATGTTTGTGATTCTTGTGATGTTTTTTTCATGCTTAAATTTTGGAAAAATTCAGTAGTTATAAGTCTACACAATTGGCGGAGCTTTATTCGCGACAGCCTGCTTATTTCCAAATTATGCTATTTTTCCAAACTTTTTTGAGGCTCCTGGTATTACTTATGTCTGTGCAAACTAGTTCTGCCATTTTCTACCCATTCTGAGTAATTCATCGCCGACTTTGGAACATTCTGGCTCACTACAGTTATTCGTGGCCTGACCTCAGGTCAATGGCTGGAAGTTATTGATACTTTGCCCAATGACGGTAACTAGATGTCTGCTTGACTCCACACTAAAAATGTTATGAAATGTTCCGTCGATTTCCGAAAAAAACGACGACCTGTCCTAAAAATGGGCTTCACCTTAGGTCAATGACCCGGAAAAGTCCCAAAAATCTGAGATAACAGGTTTGTTGCATCTATCGCTATCACTAATCCCTGAAAATATTATTGTGATATCTCGTTTTGCGAAAATGTTACAGGGCGCTAAATTCTTTTCCACATAGGTCTGTTTGACCTGACCTAGGTCAAGCACCTGACCTGACCTGGGGTCAAAATTTTGACACGAGATGTAAAATTGATGAAGCAAAAGGTACACGAAGTTTAGTGGCTTTGCATTGGTTCGTTCTAACGCAGTTCCAGAAAAACCTCAGGAGGGGCGGTCAACTGCCCCCCCCCTCCCAGTCGGGGACGAGTTAATGATGCCGATTGATGCTAGGATGTTCCGGCCCATTAGATTTAAGAAACAAAAAATGAAAAAAAAACAGGGGAGCGGACGTATCCTCCGCCACACGAATCCCAAAAATTGGTGTGGCATGCTACGCTGACTTTTAACAGTGAATGTTTCCAAAATTGGGTGTGGCATGGCAACATTCACAGCCTGAACTGCATTTTTCTTTCAAAATTACGAAGTACATAATTAAAAGTAACTTACAGAGCAGATGTTATCATAAACCAATCCAATCGAGCACCTTTCATGGTGTTTCTGTCCCAAAAGCCCAATGAGACTCCGGAATAGCTAGGGACTTCTCACGCTAACTTTGACAGGGTCAGGTATCTGCGTACCATTTGCCAGCTCAAAAGAATGCTGTAAATGTGCAAAGGAGCCGAAAACAATCTACCTGAATCAACTCGCATCTAAATTCCCATTAACCCTATTCCTGGAGGGCTAGACGGTATGGTCGATTCCCGGCAGGGGGGATTCAGCCCCTCCCTGAGATCTCGAGAACCACACATCCGATTTCATCGCAACAAACGGCAATCAATTGGCCATGACGTGATCTACATTTTTATAAAACAAAACTTTCAAAACTTTAAAAAGTGTGGATACAGTGGGGCAAAAATGTCAAGATGGGGGTATTTTTCGACTTCTTATAACTCCGTTGTTTATGAACTGATTTCGATGAAACTGGCATGAATCAAGATTATGGATACGACTTTTACCACTGGTACATACATCTGAAATTTTGGCAGAATTCATGGGCGTTCACAGGGTTTCAAAAAGAGATGATTAGTTTTTTAACAACTGAATGAACAAAAAGACAAAAACACTTTTTTGGCTTCTGCTAGTCACGTTACGCTAAAGAAGTACAAATCGCATTACAATGTTTGCATAATGTTAGCATAGGCGGTGCCAGGGACATGAAAAAGTGGGAACTGTCATGGTGAAACGTTCTTCAGATCAACTTGTGACCTTTGACCTTAAATGAACTCCAGTGACCTTGGAGCTACTTGAAATGATGTCGTGTGCATTTAATATTGTCAGTAAACGTTTTCAATCATTTGAATTTACTCTATTTCAAAAAATTCATTTTATGGCTATTGCGATATAGGGTACGCGCACGGACATTTTAGGTCATAGCTCCGTGACCCGACGTGATATCAAGCTGAAACTTGATACAAAAGTAAAGGGCATCTTTCTACGCCATATACATCCCGGGTTTGCATTTGAAAAAAAACAGCGCAAAAATTATTGCAAAAAAACAAATATTGACTTTTGACCTTTCGGGCATGGATGGTCATGGAATGTAGAGGTCTAAAATGCATGGCAATCATTTTAGGAATTGACTGAAATTCTACGCACTTGGCAGGTGAGAAAACGTAAAGAAGTTGCAAGCCCTGACTTTTAACTGGCTACCCCGAATTAACCTAAATTTTCTATTATCTTTGAGGGTCTGCACGTAAACTTACACCTGACCTTGTAAAGTGACCTCAGATAAACAAAATTATATCTGCACATTGCTCAACTATTTTGCTATTCATCCATATAAAGTTTTACGTTCTATCTTAAAAACACTGTTTTTGGCAGACATTTTCCTTTTACCCTCAACATGGCCAAAATGGCCTGAGGTGCCTCCCAAAAACGTTGCCTGGCTCCGCCCCTGAGGGAAATAGAATTTTGAAATTTTGTCACAGCACGTAGAAAGGATAGCTACAAAGTCACTAAGTTTCGTGAAGCTACGTCAAAAACCCTGGAATTGGCAAGCAAAAAAGCCGAGGGGGCGAATTCAGCCCCCCTGCAGGTAATAGGGTTAAAATAATGCCCACAGATTGAATACCGTCTTTCCTTTTAGCAAATGATAAATGAAATTCCCCCACAGCATGATTTCAACATACGAGCTGGTCTACAAAATACAACATATGCAGATCAGCATCACTGGGTGTTCCTAGTATCGGGGTGAAAGTTGTCGAAAATGTCAGCTTTTTCAATAACAAACGTTGAGAGCAGTGGTTCCACGCCTGCACGCTACCGCGGACGTAGGAGCAGGGAGAGGGGGAGGAGAGGCGAAGGCATGGCCTCCCCACTTTTGGACAATTTGATGTTAGCCCTATGGGGAAACTTTTCTGGATCGATCCTGCCCCTTGACTGCGTCCCTTACTGCGGGCCTACACCACTGTTGGAGGGCACCTCTACAAATTGTCAGAGGGCTCCTCTACAGGCCCGGGGAGCCGTTCATATGCCGTAAGGAGGTCCCTCCGCAGGCCAACAGGGGGTCCTGCAGGCGGCGGCAAGGACACCTGCATGTCAGCAGAGGCCGCTTCATGCCGACAGGGAGCCACCCAAAGGCAAGCAGGAGGCCCTTTTCGACCAGCAGGACCCTTTATAACAGCATGGTGATAAGAATTAAATGCATTTACCCTTTATAACAGCATGGTTCAGCATGGTGCTATCGCCGACTACGTCCCACCGTCTCCCGCTGCCGTCGATTTCCGCCGTGGCTCGACAGGGACGTACAACCCGCGCTTACGGAGACGAGAACACCGCACACCGACTCAGAAAGTTCACACCTTTGCTAGAACATGACCAGGCATTCTCCAGAGCCAGATCCGATTTCAAATGCGTTGCGGACACCAAATATCGCGAATATCTTTCGAGGCTTGTTCGCGACTTTCGCGACAACCCCAGGCGTTTTTAGTCATTCATCAAATCCCTTAAATATTCCCGTCACCGTCCGACTACCCTCGTCCACATCGGCTGGACCCTTTCGAATCCCACTGACTGCGCTGACCTTTCCAATGCAAAGTTTAGCGCCACATTTTCAGACCCGCGTGTGGACGCACTGCCTGATGCTCCGTTCTACTCCTATACAACTTCACCGTTCTCCCCAGCAAGGACGACATTTTGCTGTCCAGCATCGACAAAGGCAAGGCCTGCGGACCAGACGGGCTGAGTGCCCGCATTCTGCTCGAGTGTGCCTCAGAGCTGGCGATCCCACTCGAAACTATCTGCAAATTATCGGTCGCAAGGCATTCTCGCCCCAACTTTGGAAAGACGCCAACATTATTCCAGTTAGAAAGGCGACAAAAATCATCCTGGCAACTACCGCGGCATCTCTCTCCTCCCTTTTTGCTCCAAGATGTTAGAAAAAGTAGTTTGCGATTCTCTTCTGGAACGTAGCTTACCATCACTCTTGCCAAGCCAGTACGGCTTCCTGCCAAAACGTTCTTGTGTATCCGTCCTAAGTTTTCCTCAAACATGACTGGGACTGGATCCATGAGGGTGTACAAACCGATTCCATGTACAATGATTTCTCATCGGCATTTCCAGGCGTAAATCACGCGCTGCTACTCCACAAGCTCAAACATCCGCACCCATGGATTGAATCTTACTTGACCAACCGTTGGTAACGAGTCGTCCTTGACGGCACGTTTTCTGACTGTACTCCAGTCAAATCCGGGGTTATCGAAGGTAACGAATCTGGCCCACTTCTTTTCATCTGCTTCACTTCCGACTTACCTGTCCTCATCCAGACCAAGTGCATCATGTTTGCCGACGACATCAAGTTATACCATCTCATCTCGTCTACGGCCGACACTTACGCCCTTCAGGCCGACATTGACCGTCTCTCATCTTGGTCGCGTAAATGACACCTAAAATCCTACAAAATGCCACGTAATATCCTTCTCATTACGCCAATCCCAATCCTAGCCACATATACGGTGAGCGAGACCGCTCTTGAGCGTAGCGCCGAGACCCGCGACCTGGGTGTCCTACTAGACGCAATGCTCACTTGCTCACCACTTCGATTCAATCATAGCCAAGGCGAATCGTATGCTTGACCTTGTCGTCCGCAGCATGCATTTATCCAGACATCACATCATGAGGCTATGCTATGTGTTTTTGACGCCCATGTTTGTTCCGCATTTGAGTACGGTTGTGTTGAATAGGCTCGGGCTGCTGTCACGTATCTGAAACGACTGGAGCGCATACATCACAAGGTCCTCATATAGCAGACTTTTAATTCGGATAAACCTCTCGTCAGCATGCATTCTTCTAGCCCACTTTAACATGCGGTATGAAATCCCGCTTTGTGCAGTATGACTGCAGTGCAATATGACAGTCTGTACAATGTTCACCATGCGAACCTCGACAGCCCCGCATTGTTGCCAGCATTCGGTTCGGCTGTGCCGCGTACCCTTGCAATGCGAAGCATCCCTTTTGCTCGGGTGAATACCGTCCAGCAATGACTGTCCACTCGTATACCCACTCTGTGCAATACCTGCCTGAAGTCTTTTAGGAATGTCGACCTTTTTACGTCCACTACGCGCTTCTACAAGTCAGACGTGCACAACTTCTCGCACTCGGTGGGGTCATATCTGTAAACTTACCCCTGTGCCATGTCTTGATGTTTATTTGAGGCCTCTGTGATTGAAACGTATTTTGAATCCTACTTTTAGTATCCCACTGCATCAGTAATTGGCTGACTGTGCATGTTAATGTCTATGACAATATAATACAATACAATACACACACCGCACACTCTGGCGATTTGGCACCTGACATGAGTTGACTTGTTATAGTTCACATAAATCAAAAACTGTTTTCCTTCACAAAGGTCAGCAGGTATCAGCCCACGTTTCTGATTTTCTTCACCACCTATCATTCTCGAGATAGCATGGGAAACTCCATGGCCCCTCTCTCCTTCAAGAAGACGGGAATCTCTCCGCCTGTCGAAGTTTAAATTATCCAGAGTTTGCGGGGCCGCCGCCCCGGCTCACCCTACGGCTACACCATGACCGTGGAAAAGGTGAAGGTGGCTGTCGTCCAGTGCCCTACGTTGCTCATGCCTTTGACGACGCTTGGCTCGTTCCCCATCATCCTAGCCGTTTTGACCTAATCGAGCCATTCTTCCGAGGCTTTCAACGCGCGGCGACCCTCTAATGATGCACATCGTGTAGCGCAACTCTCAGCGTTTTGAACTTTTCTGATGACTTTCGGGGGTGGGGGAGGAGGCGGACTTTGGGAGATCGACCAGACTCTGCGTAACGTCGTCTAGCAGTAATTAAAACCACACATGGGTCTGAGTAGCGAGCATGACGTGGCCTGAGTCCGGTTGAGACCGACTTGCCTCCTCCAGTTTGGTGATTCCGAGTCCGAGTCCGATTCATGCTTAGAAAAGCCTACTCCGATTTCGAGTCCCACTCCGAGACAGAAACGCCTTAGGCGAATCCGAGTCCGTGTCATAACTAAAAAAGACAAGGATAAGTGTAGTTCCAGGATAAGGGAGTTTCCAGTCCATTAATGTTCTTGCATTGCTGTAGTGCCATACCATGCGAGTTCCCAGCTGATGAACTGTAACATGCATCATGCCCATTTTAATCTTCTGCCCTGTCTATAGGTTAGCGCGAACCATTTTACCTTCCCTGGGACGGAAGGGGGGGGGACGATGTCATGAAAACCTCCCTTCGGTTTTTGAGGATGGCCAAAATACGAAGAGGTGCAATGACATGAAAGGAAGGGTACGTTTTTATTAATTCTTGTTACATATTTCCGTGTTTTTAACCTGAGGTCACCTCAAGTCATTGGCCCAAGACAGATCAAGGAACACCGTGTTCCGAAAGAGCAAAGCGTCGTAACTTTTTGTCAGATGGATAGATGGATTTGAAATTTGCGACATTGACAGAACACGATAGATGAAACAATGCCACCGTCTTGAGTTTTTGGGACATGTCAAGTCAGTAGTCTTAGGTCAGCTATACTTTCTGACTTTTTGCGCTGTCGGTTGAGATTGTGTCTAGTTCGGTGGTTTTGAAGCTTGAATATACACTCTGGTAGTAATTCTTTTCTTTTCATTTGCAAATTTAAATTCCTGTCCGTGAGCTGGGCTCAGGTCACGTTTCATACCAAAATTTCAGACCTCCTGCTGCGGCCGAATAGTATCCATCGATTAAAGTCTTTGAATTTTATTGAGTTTATTATTACAAACTTTATCAGAAGCCTGATGTGTTTTAGAAACACTGATAAATAGTAAAAACTTACTTCCAAGACTGACCTGGTCTCGTTTGACTCGAAATGACCTGGTTAGGTATTTCGAGAAATGCTGCTTGTTTTAAATGCTTACACACTTCGTGTAGTTACCAATGATAACAACCCTGCCTATGTTTACTTTCTGTTTAGTTTTTACTACTCCATTGTTCTTTCTGGTCGACAAAGTAAAACTCCGGCCATCGCCAAAGTAACTTTCCATCAAATAATTGTTGTTTTACGTTGCATCCGCGCCCGCCGCCCGGTGCCTGTATAACTCACGTCAAGAAAATGCATTGGGCATGGGTATCATGGTGGAAAAAAAGGTATTGCATGAAACGGTGTTGTATGATTTTATGCTGTATTGTGTCTGATCAGTTGTAAGACGGCAGACAATACCATTGACACCTGGAACTCTCGACTTATATGCGTCAAATGTTTGACCTAGGCTAACCTTGTTTAACATTTATATCATGGTTGTAGACGTTGCGGCGTGATCTCTCTCAAACACGTTCTTCTGCGACTTGCCCCTACAGAAAGACGAGATTTTTCTTTCAATTTTAGTTTCGCGTGAAATGGCTAAAGGTGACCTCAAGTGTCCTTTCACTGCGTTAGACAAGTACATCAGCCCTTCTTTCTGCTATAACCTCTGACTATGGCTGCAGACGCAGTTTTATTAGTTGTGTGATCTAACTTAAACATGATCTTATGCAGAGAAAGAAAAACGTGGCTCTTGCCCTAACAAAAAACAATGTTTTCCCCGCACTTTCAGTTTCTTGTGAAATGGCCAATATTGGCCTCAGGTGCTCTCCCACTGCATCAGATAGGTGCAACAGCCTTTCTTTTTGCTCTAACCTCTGACTATGGTTGCAGACTTAATATGCATCCACATAACATTTATGGCGTGATCTAGCTCAAACACATTCCTTTGCAATGAGAAAAACGTGACCCGTGCCTTTACAAAAAAACGAGATTTTCCCTTTACCCTCAATTTCGGGTGAAATGGCCAAAGTTGGCGTCAAAGGCTCCTTCACTGCAACAGGTAGGTAGTACATCAGCCCTTTTTTGTTTTCACTTCTTTCCAGCCACGTCAACGACTTGATTATAAAACAGTTTTTGAACATGCGATTTGACCTAAGATGACGTCTGGTGTCCCCAAAATTCAGCCAATAAAATTATATCTAGGTGCTTTCTTCTGATTTTGCGAAAGGTCTTTCCGACGTCGCTTTAACTTGTTCTCTGCCACCTATAGTCCCCGAAATACTGGGCGAAGGGGTTCTTATGAATCCTCCGGCCAGGCAAAGGTGGGTCCGGAGGTCGGCGCGACGAGGGCGTATAGTGTAGCTGGAGAACCACTGTCTTTTTGTTGCAAATACCTGCCATGAAACTTAAACTATGATTGTTGGATGTCATACACTGGTAGACGCGATATATACGTCTTTCTGCTTTGCCTCAGTAGCGTCTTTCGACGTAATTCTGGCGCTGTTCAAAAACAAAAACAAAAGTTAAGTTATTCCACTTTTCCACTTTGAACATGAAAACTGCTTGAAGTCGTAGATGCTCATGAGCAAATCAATTATTATTTTTATAGGTGACATCATCTCGGACTTCAACATGGTTCATGCCTTGCTTCTGTCTCATTGCCGTTTTTCTGGAGTTTCAATTATTAGTGTTGTTAATGCTATTATGATATTATTCGTCAGGTATTATTATATAACTAGTATATATAGGCGTATTTTTATATATTAGATATTAGTGTCAGAGTATTAGTGTTTATAACGCTTAGCCTGAGTCTGAGTCTGCATTTACCCTATTCCCGGAGGGCCAGACGGTATGGGCGATTCCCAGCAGAGGGGGGGCGGGCGGTTCGGCCTCCCCCCCCGAGATCTCGAGAACTACACCTCTGATTTCATCGCAACAAACGGCAATCGATTTGCCATGACGTAAAGTACATTTTTATAGAAAGAAATTTTCAAAATCCTGAAAGTTGTGGATACGGGGGGGTAAAAATGTCAAAATTAGGGGTATTTTTGGACTTCTTTTAGCTCCGTTGTTTATGAACTGATTGCGATGAAACTGGCGTGAATCGATAGATTATAGATAGGACTTTTACTATTGGTACACACATCTGAAATTTTGAGAAAATGCATGGGCGTTCACAGGGTTGTAAGAATAGGAGGATTAGTTTTTCCACAACTGAATGAACAAAAAAGGCAAAAACGCTTTTTTTGGCCTCTGCTAGTCATGTTATGCAACAGAAGTACAAATCGCATCACAATGTTTGTATAATGTTAGCATACGCGGTGCCAGGGATATGAAAGAGGGGGACTGTCATGTCTTCATGTCAACAGCGTCTTTAACCGCTAATGTCACTTACCATCGCAGACCGTCTGCCCAGTCTTAACGTGGCTGGCGTAGTACTTCGCACCAGGCTTACTATGAAATTGGGAACTTACCAACCAGAAGCATGCGTCCCACTCAGCCACCTACAGCGCTGACGGTAAAGTATCCAAAGCGCCAATCTCAAAGGCAGTGGATCAGCTTCCTGTCGGCGAACTGCGGTGGAATGAAACTTTCACGACAAAGAGAAATTGCGTAGGTGGCCGTCATAAGAAATGAGTTATAAACCTTCTCAAACAGAATCACGTAACCTTTTCATGCAGTCACAGTGAATGCCTTTCACGGCTGACCATTCCAAAGATATTAACCACACCGAACAACAATAACAACGGCAACGACGACGACGATGATTCCGTGCATGACAAGGGTTTAATATATCTATTGCACACTTTCCTGTCAAAAGTGTGCTGGCGTGATTGCGTCGTATTTCATCACGAGCCCATCGAAATAACAATATTTGGTTTCACGAGTTCTCCTCAAGGGGCCATTAAGATTACGGAATACCTAGAACAGTGTATCTCTGCATACAATGATTCATGCAATCGTATCCCTCTTCGCTGATGCACGGATGATAACCATGAACACCATGACCCAGGATGAATTCGATGCAAACCGTGCGAAAAACCGGCCGTAAGTCAAACAAGATAAGGTCGTCGAATTATCATCTGATGCCCAGGAAGGAACTTTTGATTATTAGAGGCGCAAAACCACGAACCAAGAATTAGCCAACGTCATAACACGGAGGTGCCTTACCAATGCATAAAACAACACGTTTTATGACTGCAGACGAAATCGTTGTCTTCAGCCACGAAAACGTAATTGACGTAAATAACGACATGCATTGTTCCTGAGTAGAATTATTGCAAAACAGAGCATACATCGAAGTATGTTTACATGATATACATTCCTTTCGTCTACCACATCACGGTATGAAAGAGAGAGGTAGGATGGAAGTATGGCTGCGAACAAAGGAAACTACGACCCAACAGCGTAACATTTACTGCAGGTAATGGTCATCACGTGGCTCCTCTGCGGCTCAAAAAAAGGTTTGGAATATCATGTGCGCAGTGTTCGCCGAGCTCGCACCTCTATCTCGCCGACACTACCGTATCGAGTGCCGGCCGCGCATCCAAGAGAGCAAGAGCGACTCGCCCCCCGAGGTCAGCCGCGTGTCATCCCACCACATCAGTGTGCCCCAGCTACCGCTCCAGGCTCCTTCTTCGTAGTTCGGTAGGTACGAAGGAATGTTAGAGTTTCACGAGGATATTGTGCTGTATTGTGCTGTGTTTTCTAGTATGTTCTCCAAAAGTCAGTTCTGGACAGACATCCCGAAAACAAAAACGTACACGCAGAACATGGGTGCGAAACAGCATGCTAAAGAGACATGGGTGGCCGCAAAATAACGGTCATGGCAACGTCACATACACAGGTAACCGCGCAGACAGCCTGAAAGTCAGCACGGTACCTAAACATGCAGAAAGCTTGGGGCTAAAGCGGTAATTTGGATTTAAAAGCTCCCTTTGGTACCACGTCTATAATCTGCTTGGGTAGACCGTGCCATACGGCAGTTGCCCTATACTGCAGAGAGCGTTTAGCCAGTTCTGTCTTGACCGACGGCAGGTCCAGAGCGTTGCGCTTAGCTCTGGTTCGCCTCTGGCTCATTTCCGTCCTCGGTTTAACCCTATTTCCGGAGGGCTAGAGGGTATGGCCGATTCCCGGCAAGGGGGAAGCGGATTCGGCCCCCCTCCTGAGATCTCGAGAACTACGCATCCGATTTTATCGCAACAAACGGCAATCGATTTGCCATGATGTAAACTACATTTTATAAAAAAACGTTCAAAATTTCGAAAGAGGTGGATACAGGGGGGCAAAAATATCGAAATGGGGGGGTACGTTTGGACTTCTTATAACTCTGTTGTTTATCGACCGATTTCAATGAAATTGACATGAATCGAGAAAGTATGGACAGGACTTTTACCAGACACACACATGAGAAATTTTGAGAAAATTCATAGGCGTTCACAGGGTTTTAAAAATAGGAGGATTAGTTTTCCAAAAACGGAATGAAGAAAAAGGTAAAGCACTTTTTTGGCTTCTGCTAGTCATGCCATGCTAAACAAGTACAAATCGTATTACAATGTTTGTATAATGTTAGCATAGGCGGTGCCAGGGACATGAAAAAGGGAAACAGTCATGGTCATATGCTCTTCAGGTCAACTTGTGAACTTTGACTTTAAATGACCTCCAGTGACCTTGGAATCACTTGGAATGGTCTCGTGTGCATTTAATATTGTCTGTAAACGTTTTCAACCATTTGAATTCACTCCAGTTCAAAAATTTCATTTTATGATTATTGTTATATAGGGCACGCGCAGTGACATTTTAGGCCATAGCTCAGTGACCCGACCTGGTATCAAGCTGAAGCTTGATGCACAAGTTGAGGGCATTATTCTATGTCATATACATTCAGGGTTTGGCATTTCAAAAAGTACCGCCGAAATTATTACTACAAAATCAAATTTTGATTTTTGACGTTGACCTAACCCTGTCATGTGACCTCAGATGAACAAAACTGGGTCAACAGTAAGATTTTGACCGAGCGCTTACTTCGAGGGAAAATAATCGTAGTAGTGGTTGCATGGCGCTTCAAATGCAATATTGATAAGTACTACTTACGATTTCAGCCGGAAAACCTGAAACACACCTTATTGCCCCGAAACAGAGTACGTCGTCACTAGTGTGCTAACCGCCAGACGCTCGCGTAGGGATTTTGGACGTTTCTGCGTTAAATAGTTTGTTTACGTCAGATCTCGACGTTGATTGGTCGTCGGTCGGACTCAAGGTCCAATCAAGAGTAATAGAAAAGGTTGGGGAAATAACTAATTCGATATAAATTATCTTTGAAATAAAATAGTTAGTCGTTGTATAATAATAATAATAATAATAATAATAAATAGTAGTAATAATAATAACACACAACAATAATAAAAAGAAAAAAATACTACAAAGGTGGAAAAGTGAAGTTGCAATTTGAAAAATACAAAATAAAACTAAAAAGCAGTGAAATAAAACATCTGAAAAAGAAATCACGGAACAAAACGGGAAAATATTAGGGAGTGAAATAAAACAATAAATAAAAATTTACCCCAACCTAACATAGTAACCTAACCTAACCTAACCTAACCTAACCTAACCTAGCCTAGCCTAACCTAGCCTAACCTAGCCTAACCTAACCTAACCTAACCTTATCTAACCTAGCCCAGCACAACACAACCTAGCAACCTAATGTAATCTAACGAGTATTAAATGTAATAATGTAGTAATACTGATATCAGATATCCCACCAATTACCTAATACAATAATATAACGGCGTAATAATTCAGCAGTTCCTCCAAGTTCAATTTGTGGCAACAGAATAGAATTTTTATATATATGACGTCATTAATCGCTGGAGATGCATGCAGGGTTTACAATTCCTTGATGTCAATAACTTTAACCTTGGCGGGACTACATTTTCCGCCGCGGAATAATGTTGTTCTTCGGCAGTCGACTGCAGCACGGTATTACTGTGTTGTACGTTATCGTTACGATTTTGTCATTTTTTTAGAAAATCAAGTAGTGGAAAGTATCGTTAGAAACAGGATGATACATTATTTACATTGGTGGCAATTATATAACGGATTGTTTGCGATTTCGGCGGGCAGAAACTTACCTTTAGCCCAAAATTGTATTTGTACGTTGCCTAACCATTTAGCTATACATCCATATAATGTTTTAAGCTCTATCTTAAAAACGCTATTTTTTGCAGTCATTTGTCTTTTACCCTCAACAGGGCCAAAAATAGCCCGATGTGCCTCCCAAAAACGTCGCCTGGCTCCGCCCCTGAGCAAAACGGAATTTCGAAATTTTGTCATAGTACGTGGAAAAAATAGCTAGAAAAAGTGATGAATTTCTGTGAAGCTGCGTTAAAAACCCTGGAATTGGCAAGCAGAAAACACGAGGAGGGGCGGATTCAGCCCCTCCCCCTGTCGGGAATAGGGTTGAATCATAAACCCAAGCATTTGGGAGCGTACGGCGAATACATGACGTGATGCACTAGCGCGGCGTTGATGCCTGACCGTGTCCTCGACTGACCTCCAGCCAAGATGCTTTAGCACGCGGATGGTATGGGCACCGCGTGGTGTTTTGGTGAACACGCGTGCGACTCGAGAGTTTTCGCAGACGCTGGCGTTGGCAAAACGGACCGCCCCAGATAGCTTCGCGATATGATAAGTGGAGAGTAACGAGAGTCTGCATTAGCTTCGTTAGCACACACCGAGATAGTGATTTACCGTGTTTAGCCAAAGGTAAAACAAGTTTGTTATACTCTTATGCTGTCACTCAGACATGCTGAGACCAGGTAAGACTGTGGTCCATGGCGACCCCCAAATTTTTCAAGGGGGAGTTGGAGTCACCTCTGCGTCACCGAAAGTCAGGATGACGTTGGGGAGCAGCCGTTTCATTGGCCAGGTACAGAAAATGACGTCTTCAGTTTTGGATGCGTTTTATTTTAAGCAAATCGCCCGGTACCATGCCTCGAGGCGCGGCAAGCTAAGTTCCAGACGGGCTGTCATCAAAGTGGTGTCAGAAATTTCGCTGGGACCCAAAATTTGGCTGTCGTCAGCATAGCTGGCGACCTTGCAGTCCAGATGGGGAATAATGTCCTTCATGTAAAGTGAGAAAAGAACTGGCCCAGTGAGGCTCCCCTGCGGCACACCTGCAGCGACATGTTGCACGAATTTACCGCCTTGCACGCGCTGATGCCTGTTGGACAGATAGTCCTTGAACCAGGTGGGGTCAATAGCATATCCCCCAAGTTTTTGGAGTAATATGTGGTGGCTGAGGCAGTCTGACGCGCTCGAGAGGTCAACCGAGGCTAGTGACATAACATGCTTTGTATCAATATAGCTGGTGATATGCGCCACTGCTGTTGCTAGTGCAGTCTCGGCAGAGTGACCGGGCAAGAGACGTGTTGAGTCACATTGAATATCAGATTAACTGTGAAAAAAAACTGGGAAAATTACAATTCTGTTTACAGAGTTTGGGCACGTTGCATAAAAGTGAATTGAGCTTAAAGCTCCTCGGATCGTCGGTGGCTCCCTTTTTATGCGGCGGTACAAAAACTGTCATTTTCCAGTCTTCGGGCGCGGCACCGGACACAAAGCTATAATTTCTAACATCGAGAAGACAAGGTCCCACGACAGGGAAGGCAATTTTTAACATCTGGAGAGACACGGTATCATTACCGTGAGCCTTACTGTTCTTCATGGCACTGGGCGCGCGAGATGGGTCAGGCAATGTAGCCGGTTCCAGCTTGAAAGCCAAGCTGACAGCACGCGGCGGCCACGGATGTGCAGTACTGTCGCTCACCGCCGCTCCGGCGCTAGTGTCGGTAGTTCCGGATCCGGCCGCATGGTGGCGTCATCACGACTGGCGGTGATGGCGAAGCGTTGATTGAGCTGGTCAGCAAAGGCGGCCTCCTCCTCGCTCGATGGTCTGCTCTGGGATGATGTCGATGGGGCTTTCTTCTGCGGGAGTTATTTCCTAACCTCAGGCCAGATGTTTTTTTATTCCTCCAGGAGGTGATTGCAGTCGGCGCTCCTGGCGTCTGCCATGAGCTGTCTGTTTCAGCGCCGCAGGTCGTGGTACGTTGCCCAGTTCTCTGGTGATCCAGATCGGTCGGCTCTGCTGTCCTGGCTGGGCAGCGCCGAGCGCGGCTCCCGGCTGTCGTGAAACCATGGAGTTGGCGAAGATTTGACTGGCTTGATGATAGTGGGGCAGTGGATCTACGATAGTGCCCAGACCAGGACAGTGTCCCAAACCCAAGCGGTAGTGTCCCAAACAAAATGGATCCAAGCCTTGCATTCTGCGTTGACGCGGGCGGCGGTGTAAACCGGTTCCCAGTGCAGCGAGAAAGTCCAGCTTGATGGCGTCCCGTTCAGAGTGCAGGTGGACCGGGACGTGATCAGCTTTTTACTACTCCTGTTGTGCGGCACGCACTGCTAGTGCCATGCTCGTCCACCACTACTTCAGTGGCGTCCTCAGGGGTTGGTGCGTACGCCAGGTCGACCAGTGTCGATGTCGTATGCTGCTGTCCGTCCCGGCTGACCGCCGCGATGCGAGGCGTCGACTGGACCAGCTGGGTCAGGCCGAGGTCTCTGGTGGTGCTGCGTAGCAGCTACACGCCCGGCTGGTCAGGGGAGGACAGTTCGATATCGAAGCCGCCCATGACATACAATGGCAGCTGCAGTTGGGCGGCTAGCTCATACTGGTGCTCGAAGTCCCCGACATCGGCGGTCAGACTGCTCGCGCACGGTGGTCGGTGAATGCAGCCAACTGCGACGCAGGTGCCTCTCCGCAGGCTGACCTTGATCCAGAGGGGCTCTGGTCTGGAGCCAGGGTGACGCGCAGGAGTCTTCGGTTCAACTCCCAGATCGTCTCGCATTGATACCGCCACTCCGCCGCCTGCACTGGATGTCCTGTCGGACCGCTCGGTAGCGTAGCCTGGCAGGCACAGCGCGCGTCTGTCGATGTTGCCAGCCAAATGCGTCTCAGTCATGCACATGATGGTGACCCGTTTTGTGTGCAATAATTCCCGGGCGTTGTCTGTCTTCAGAACCAGTGATCTCACATGCTGTTGGCACATAATGAGGTTGCTGGCGCCCCATGGCTCTCGCGTGGTTCCGGTCGTGTTCCGGTCTGATGCCCAGGTTCCTAGTCTGTTCTCGGTGTGACGCTCTACGCGGACGGAGACGGCGTCTTCGGCGTCAGGGGCGGGCTCAGATGGCGTGAGCGGCACCGGGATCAGGACCCTGTCATGGGCCGAACGGTTGTCGGAGCCGCGACCTAGCAGACGCAGGAGCGGGTCGGGTAACGACGAACCTCATCGCTGGGCCGCGGCGGGCCGGCACCGAGTCCCTGCCCGTTAGCGGTCAATTACATGGCGCACAGCAAGTTTCAGTGCGCGCAGCATGCACCAAGGTGCGCAAGCGGCGACAATATGACATAGTTGCGTGTCCCGTCATTCGTTTGTGCCAAAAGCCAAACGTTCATGGTCTGGGGGGCCACGCCGCCCGGAAAGATACCGTGCACTTGGTTCTCGAAACTCTTATCATTCCACTTCAATATAGTCTAGAGGACGTTGATTTCTTGCTACACCGACGTGTTGTCGTTTCTTTTGTGGCCCATATCCACCCAAACATGACTGTTTTTTTACCGTGGTTCGGCTACAGTCGCTCTTTTCGTACCGCCCTGCACGTCTTAACGGGGATTTTCGCAAAAAAGAAACACTTCTTGCTGCAGTCTCTGTTTTAGTTTCGTTCTTTTTATTTTCAGCCCTCAGCCATGAACATGCAACCAGGAGTGCCCCACCGTCAGCTCCAGCGACAGCAGCATCATACGTTAATATCGAAACATAATACACAAACATAATAAGCAAAAAAAATACTTGTTGCGCATCCAGCTAAGATACAGAAAATTAACATAGAAATGAAAATAAACTTCTAGAAAACATATTTATGTTGGTGCACGTAAGAATCCGAAGAATAGATCTTAACGTAGCTGTAAATCGAAAGAGTTAAAAGCGTGTTTTGCACGCTCTTAGCTGGTGAGATGCCATCCAGGGCGGTCGCCAGGAAAAGTTCAAATCGAGGTGGTTTTCATTCATTCATTCAGTCAGTAAGTCATTCCAAACTTCCGTGCGTATAGCGCCCGAACGCGCCGGCCCATTGTGACACAGGTGGCACCATCGGGTGCCCCGAGGCGACGCACAGATCGTGGTGCAGGTTTCGAAGTGGTTCGTGGAGAATGGTGCGTGCCACGTGGCGCGAGCCGTACCACTTCAGAATCCAATTAATCATGGTTGTAGGTCAAACGGTGGGAGCTGTTGACTCAGGACTTGGTGATAACATAGGCCCCACTTGCCGGTGCGTGCTTTTGTGATCCGCACCCACGTGCGACCCACGTGGCGAACCACAGGCACCTATTTCGATTTGGAATCAGGAGCCTCCGAGTGCCGTTAGAAGTGACTTGTGCGGCTGAAATTTGGTGAGTAGATAACCTACACCAGATCTAACCAACAATACCCCTTATAATGGGCACGGTGTAATTGGCCACGTGCATCACACGTGGGCATATTTTCAACTCCTGTTTTTCTTACTGACGAACTGACGGGACGCAAGAGGCGCAGTTTGGCGCGATGATGACTTGGAAAAGAGGACGGGCAGATGGGCGATCGAATTTCGGTGGATTCAGATGGAAATGGGGGTGCAGCTTGCACGTGAAGCGCAAGGTGACCAAGAATAATACCCCTTCTTCATTGCCGGAAAACTATTAACGCTAGAATGCTGGAAATTGGCGGCTAGGAGCACGAGATACGTAGCAGTCGATATATATGGCCGTTTTGCACGTCAACGGCTTCAGCCTGTATGTGTGCGGTACGCACGTGCTGAGATGTGCCCCTTTGTCATTCAGGCCTTTGGCTTGGGAACCGTTGATGCTGGAGGCGTCAAACTTTGTGATTAGCTGCAAAGTCACTAACGCCATCCAGCACATACAAGATTTAGGGCATCGGTGGCCAAATGCCGTCCATGTGAACGTGCAACTTGTTAGAGTTGGGATCCTTCGTCTGCGGGAAGTTTGTGATATCTACTTTAATACTTTGATCTAGATAAAGGAACTAAGTGGGTGCACAGGTGTGCGTGCAATAAAAAGCTTCGATTTTGGCCCCAAACTAACCATGTAACGCGCTAGTTTGCATCTAGATAAATATCTCTCACTGGTTAACTTCAGTGAAATGAGTTAGCTGTCGCACACTCGGCGTAGTAACTGGGATCCGCCGAGTAGAAAATAGTAACCTTTTGTTTTCAAAGCGGTTTTGGTTTTAGCAAGTTGTATCGGCTACCCCATGTCAGAAAAATTTGAATGGGTATCGCCTCGAAGGACATTAAGCACTAAATCACGTAACATCATACACTTGCAACAGCAAACAGAACGTGTGATGTGCAGGACTTTAACCCGCCCCCGACTAAGGGGGTACGGTTGACGCTCCCCCCTGAGGTTTTTTCAAGATTTCCAGATAACGAACGAACCCAGCGCCACGAAACTTTGTTTACCTTTTACTTTATTATTTTTACACCTTGTGTCAAAGCTTTGACATCAGGTCAACTCACATGTCTGATCTAGGTCTCGCTTCTCTGTTGTCGCTGATCGGTTCTCGGTTTCATGCAGTGAGCCGTGAGAAAACATCGATAAAGCGTAAATGGTTTACATATTATCCAAAACTAAAAATAAAACCAGTTTCGGGCTCTACTTGTCACGAGCGTACCAACGGTGTGCTTACTTTTATCATGCAACCAACCGTCCATGAGGCAGAGGGGGCGGTCCACCGGTTCCCCAGTCTGGTGTGGATGGCGCCAACTGCCTGTCGGGCGCGGTTAAATAGAAAGTAAACTTTCGTGGCCTTTTTGTTTTCTGCATCGGTTATTGCCAAAAAGCATTTTACTACTCTTCAGGTCATGTCAGGTCAGGTCAGCAGTCACGGGAATATACACATTGGTTTATGCCGAAACTGGCATTTGTGTAAAGATACTGCAAACATACGTTTTGGAATCACCGTTGCGAAGGTGTGCTCAGATATGGAAGCTCAGTAAGTTTGCATATCTGTCACAATTCAAGTTATTCATACGTCAAGTAAGTCCTATGTCATATTCTTCAGATGTTAAGCTAAGGAAAAATCAGGACAAGTTGAGGCAGGGACGATAGCAGGCAAAATGCGTCCGTTTCTTTCGAGAAATAACGGTGCCACGAAACAAAACGAATCATGGAAACACGACTGAGATAATGAAAACAGCCTGAAATCCCCAAGACAAGAGCTCTTACGGTCAATGCAGTCATGCAAGGTTAACATGGGCCAAATGAATAATCTTTTGTGTCACAGAAACAAGTACAAGTGAACACTTGAAACAAACTCCATGCGTTGTCTTAAAGTATTTCATGAGATTCTACGGCGTCCCAAATGACAAGTGACCTTTGAAATGATATCAGATCATTTCGAGTCACATAAGGTCATGACATTTCGAAGCCTTCACGAACTTAAAATGAAATGCAGTCTTATCATTCCGCATCAGAAGTGAATGACAAATCCATTTTATCCACATGATGTTGTACATTCCATTTTTTAACCAATTGACCTGACATTAGGTCACTAACCCCTCACAAACAGTACGTTGCATCATTCAAAAAGCGTACCATACTATTTGCATCTCTTTTCTTACACTAAAGCGTCTCCTGTACAGAGCAGTTCCTGGTAGAAATACTAAAAGCAGTATCTCACTACGGTTGGCCTGAGATCAGGTCAAACATGTTCCCGAAAAAATGACAATTTTTTCAAACAATTTTTTAGAACATGAGCTGGGGATTCCAGTATCGTTTTCTGTTTGTCGGACAGCCACTGGCACAAGCTTGCACTTTTTTGGCATACCTTAAAGTTCAAATAGAGCAGTGACGTAACATAACCTGATTTTGAAATGGTGTCAAAAGATTTAAAAATGATGCACTAACAGCTGCGAAAAACTTCACGTTTCTAGCCATCGACGTTTTTGCCCTGTGTCTAGATAACCTTAGGGAAGAGAGGTTGTTGAGACACCCTCGAATGTGCAAAGGTTAATAAAACTTTGCATTCGCCTACTTTGCACTATCCTGCCGATCAGCGTCTCAAGATGGACGTCGAAGAAATTCTGGAGCGTGTGGGCGGCTGGGGCCGCTACCAGCGAGTCGTCTACCTGTTTGCCTGTCTCCCGTCCATCATGGTCGCTGCCATCACCGTCGGCTACTCTTGGGTCGCCTTCGTCATGGATCACAGGTAGGACCAGCAGAATAACTCATCACGACGCCGTGGGAAACCTCTTGAACCACGGCAGACTAAAAAACCCATATTTTTGCAGTGACAAATGCAAAGGCAAGTCCCTAGAAATTGCTTCCTCCTTAGTCTTTGCAGATCGCTTGCAATTATCCGCTTACACATAGAGCACTTTTTGTGAGATCTGCATTCGTTTAGATTGCAGTGTAGCACAAAAGCCCATCATATAGCGACCGATATTTATTATTTAAGCACAAGTCTAATGATATTGACTGGCAGCTTCAGTCCCAAACCTCCTGCAGAGGACGGCGTCAACCACCCTCTTTTTTCTCTGCGGATTATATCCGTAATGAAACGGAGCAGCCTCGTCATGTTTTAAGCATCCCTTGATGCATTAATTCGAAATTTTGGAATCTGTGTTGAACGTCACCAAGGATCATGTCAAAATGACGCCATAAAGACAGTGATGTTTTACAGTTTACCGTTTCTCCAGTTTGTTCGTGAATCTGCGACGATATGTTGGTTATGCAAGATGATCGATAACGTGCATTATATGTTCTAAGGTCATGAAGAGGAATGGAAACCACTCATTAACCCGCAAAACACCATCAAAGGTCAAATCTATAAGACTGAGATGTTTCAAGTGCCCTGTCAATCCAAGTACGAGGAGTTTGAAAAAGCGGCACCCCAGTTTTTGTTAACAGTTTTTGTTGCAATTCGTCCAAATACACCAAAGTTCCACAAAAGTATCTCCGTTCTCTGTGTGACATGTTGAGCAAGTTTCAACAGCGTAGATGGAATGCTTCTTAAACCGCCCCCGACTGGGAGGAGCAGTTGACCGCCCCCCATGAGGTTCTTCTGGGGTTGCGAGAGAACGAACAAACACAAAGTCACGAAACTTTGTGTACCTTTTGCTTCATCATTTTTACACCTTGCGTCAAAGTTTTGACTTCAGGTTAGCTCAAGTGCCTGGCCTAGGCCAGGTCAAACGGAACTATGTCGAAAATAGTTTAGCGCCCTGTAACTTTTTCGCAAAACAAGACATCACAATAATACTTCCAGTGATTAGTGGTCTCGATAGATGCAACAATCTGCTATCTCAGATTTTTCGGAACTTTCCGAGTCATTGACCTAAGGCCAAGTCCATTTTTAAGACATGTCGTCATTTTTGTTCGGAAATTGACAGAATATTTCATAACATTTTTAGTGTGGAATGAAGCAGACATCCAGTTGCCGTCATTGAACAAAGTATCAATGACCTCCAGCAATTGACTTGAGGTCAAGTCACGAATAACTGTTGTGAGCAAAAATGTACCACCGTCAAAATCAGCGATGAATTACTCAGAATGAGTAGAAAATGTCAGAACTGGCTTGCACAGATGTAGGTAATACCAGGAACCTAAAAAAGTTTAAAAAAAATGGATATTTTGGACATAAGCGGGCTTTTGCGAATAAAACTCTGCCAATGCCGTAAATTGGTAACTAATGAATTTTTCTAAAATTTAAGCATGAAAAACTATCACAGGAGCCACTAAGATCAACAAAGTTTACATGGATAGGCTTTTTTGGCAAAAATAAAAGATCGTTAAAACTAGTTCCCGTTAATTTCTTACTGCATACGGCTGCGGTGCACGCCGACAGCCGGCACGTAAATTGCCGTGTCTTTAACTCAAAGTTTCGGCGTATATGTTGAACAAATCCAAGAAATTAGATGTGCATCGGCATTTGTGGACCTTTACTTGTGCGCTGGTGCCTTTACCTATACGTTGTTAGTCACAGCCCTTGAGATTCAGGCCGTTTCTCGGTCTTATGCAGTCGGCTATGAGAAAACATATATAGGACGTAAATTGCTTACATATTATCCAAAACTAACAAATGAGACCAGTTCCGAGCTCTACTCGTCACAAGCTTTCCAGCGGTGTACTTACTTGCATCGTGCAACCAACCGTTCGTGAGTTAGAGGGGGGCGGCCAACTGCCTCCCCCCAGTCGGCCGTGATCGTAACCGACCGACGGTCGTGCGTGGGTTAAAGAACAGTTCATTATAATGTTTTACTTCTCTTAATGATTCATGAGCTTGACGTGCAATAAAGGTGTCAAAAAGCAAGATTTCGCTTTTGGTCACTATTTTGCTTTGTTTCCCAGCCGTTCCTGTAGTTATTATTGCGAAAGCAGCCAACCCTTTGGAAAGTCGAATGCCACCCTCCTCATTGCACTGTGTTGGATACCAATCATGCCTTGACCGATCCGCGAGGAGGCATTTTACGCTTTAGGTAAAAACCGGATCCTTCAAACACATCAAAAGACAATTCCAAATTAACCGAACTATAGAGAATCTTCAGGGAAGACCAGAATACCGTAATGGACTAACAAATTCAGGAGTCACGGCTGTTTGCGTAATGTTATCACAAAATCTTCGGATTTTGCATCTCTTGGTGTGTTTGAAGGATCCGGTTTCCACGTAGAGCTCTACGCAAAATGACTTTTCGCGGATTGAGCATGCTCTCTAACACATGGCGATGAAAAGGGTGCCATTCAACCTAACAAAGGGTTCGCTGCTTCCACAACAATTATACATGCAGAAACGGCTGAGAAAAAAAAGTGACTAAAAGCAAACTCCTGGTATTGGCTGTTTTCATTGCGGGTCAGATTCATGGATTATCAAGACAAGTGCAAAAAAACGTTATTTTAATAGTCAGCTGTCATTTTAGAACCGTTTTATCTACGCCTTTGAAATTCGACAAGAAATGCCATATACTTAGAACATATAGAACGGAGATACTACTGTGTAGATTGGGTGTATTTAGAAGAAAAACAGCAAAAGTTATGAAAAACTCGTTTAGTTTTTTCCAGACATTCCCTGCAGTACAACTTAAGGCAGCGATTGATGTTACTGTCACTCAACGGCCATTTGACCAATTTCATAGTGCCATCACGGGTCTTTAGCACAGGCCCATGACGTCCAAATTGTCACGTGCAAAGGCTAAAAACCCAAAATTGCGATATTTCGAACTCCGCCATATTTTGTCCTACCCATCGAAATAATACATTAATCGCCTCCTTCCAGAGCCAGTGCATGGAGCTCCTACCATATTCACAGCGACTTGCTATACTGCATGCCTGATGTTTTTATTTTCCTCAAATAATGATTATCCGTCATATGTCTGCCATAATTTTAACCAATATCTGTTAGACATGCTCGTAGGCAAGTTGGCAGATTTGTGTACCTCAGGTATTTAAAGACATTTGATGGGGGCTTTTGCGCTTATGAATGTTTATGCACTGTGTTATGCAAACGTTGAAATTAACATGTAAGTGAACTGCTATTATAGCATGGCCTAGGTTGACCTGGGTCGCAGATATACTTGCATTGGCTATCATTTTAGGGTTGTCTTTGTCTTGTCTTGTCATTCATTGTCTTGAGATGAACGTACATTGGCATCCGATGTATATCCTGTTTGATAATCCTGTTCCACTGTTTGTGAAGTTAATGAGTAGGGTGTCGCGAGTCACACCCCATGAAGCGCTAGGTGAAGAAACATCCCGGTGTTGCGGCGGTGTTGAACTGTGGCGGCGTCAGCAGTGCGTTTCGCGTCCACTTCTTATCAGTACGGTGGCCTGATGGGCTAACGCCCTGCGCAATATGATGGTCGCTTAGAAGTCGTAGGATTGAGGCCGTCTCAGGGCAAATCTTTATGGCCTCGGCCGAGTTGGAATATTCCAGAAAGTCGCTTTCCCCGTGTGTGCGCCGCGGCGCGCGTGCTGCTGTTTGACTGGCTGGTGGTTTGCGACCGAGGAGAGGTGAGGGGCGGCTCGGGGCGGCAGGTCAGTCCAGGCCTGGACTCTCTCGGTTAAGAAACGCTCCTGTCCGCTCCGCCCCTGCCTCTACTGTCCGCGAGTTGATTACAACGACTTGCGCCACGGTCCCAGGGCTATTTTCTGGGCCTCCTTTGTCTTACGTGTTTGATTATAACGAGCACGCTCCCCTTCTCTGTCTCCCCTACCCGATTGATCTTAACAATCGGGTATCTAGGAACCCTTTCCTTCAGTCACTTGGACTCTGCGGCTGCCGCCCATGCCCTCGATCATGTCGCCTGGTGATTTGTAAATGCCTCTGTTACGGAATGATGCAGTCGTAGGTGCTTGCATGGAGGGTTATTTTGCACGTTGTTACTGAGCCGTTTATATCTGGCCGTTTATTACGCTTTGCTAAATAGACTACGCTGAGAACTTACTCTGTGACGCGGGAGGTACAAGCGGATCGTTGGGGGCCGCACGAGTTAGGTTCTTAACACCAGCAACAGCAATCATATGCTAATAGCACTGTAATAACGAAGCCCGTCTAACTTCACATTCGCATGGTGTGGGTTACGAAAAACCCACCTAGGTAGACGAATCATCAACCCCGCCAATGAGCGGCAACACCACCGAACTCCGGTGGGAGCGCTGCTGGGCACGTGCCGAGTCTTGTTCCGCTCTATTGCTGCTGGTTCATGTTTCGGAATCATGACGAATCTTGCGGAAGGGCTCTCCCCAAAAGAACAAATGAAATTAATTTGACGGCAGGATCTCGATTACCCTTCAACGACACCTTTTGCCTGGGTACTTTGGAATTAGAGCTGGTGCTAAGCACTGCTTGTTAAAAAAACTCAGATCTCTTCATCCAATCGTGTAATTCCAGGTTAACAGCTTAATTTTAAGGTTCAGGCTTAAGGTGTTAAATCAGTGACACGGTTGCGCAAGATATGACCCTGTATTCTTCACAACAAAGGAGAGCACCCTTGAATTTCGGCATACCCCAAAAATGTGATGCAGCCTATTGTTGCCAGTTACTGCAGGCATTGTAAGACAAAGTGGATCCCCCCCCCCCCTCCAAAACACAGCAAGAATGATAGCGAGATCCTCGTCTACGTGTGTGAAGCCATGTCCAGTGGAACGATGTCAATACATCGAGGGACTCGGAACATGGGTGTGCCGCATTCTGTTTCGATCATAGTCTGATCGAAAGACAATGGTGATCACAGGTGCCTGGTGAATGGATGCGAGGACATCAGCAACGCCAGCTACAGTGCTGAGTTTCTCAAGTTCACCATACCTCACGACGACGAGCACATGTGGAGCCAATGCTCGGCGTTCAAGAGGAACAGCTCCGATGGCTGTCAGCCGGCCGATTTCAGTCGTCAGACTGTGACCTGCGCTCACTGGGTGTACGACACATCTGTCATGGAGAACACGCTTGTTTCAGAGGCAAGTACGCAGCCATTGTAAAGGCAATGGAATGGGGCTAAACGCAGCAAAAAGCTACATTTTCAGAACTGCTTAGGTCCGACGTTATTTTCGTCTCACTGCTTGAAACCTATTTTGTTCCATGAGGCCACCCACAATTAATGTTATTACGTCATTATTATGTTTCCAAAGTCAGTTCTCTTACTTGAAACAGACAACCTGTGCTATCCGGAGTGGCGGTGAGAGGAGATTTACTGTCTCGTGATATGATCAAGTCAGCACAGCTCTACACTGTTCGTGTACAAAACTCTACTTTGGCTGCAATTTCTCTTATGGCTGGCTTCATAAGACCCCTTCGGTTTTTCCTCGCTTTCTCAGGATATTAAGAACAGCGTCACAAAACGTGATGACGTTTCCTCTGCATGATGTCAAATTTTGACAATTTAGTTTTGCCCATGAGCGGAGTCAGGTCAAGTTTCTGGGAAGGCATCCCAGGTCCTTTTGGTACTGTTGAGCGTAGATTAAAATGATATATGAGTGTATAAGTGAATAAACGTAGAAGAGAAATTGCAGCCAAAATAGAGTTTTGTATGATATGGCTTAAAATGATGTATGAGTGTATAAGTGGATAAAAAGGGAAAGCAAACAAAAATAATTTGGTTCACCTGAGCATGTTTTACCAGGTCAGATCAAGATCAACATCTGAAAATTACTTTTATACATTGCTTTTTGAAGCTTATTTTGAAAACGGAAAAAATGGAAGAGATATGACTCAACTAGAAGTCTCCTCACATTGTGTTGCAAGATTTACATCAATATCAGGTCAGGTCACGGAACTATGACTTGACATGTCGGCGCGCGCACCTTGTGTCACGACTGACCTAAGCAGGACATGGGGGAATATAACAAATTCAAGGGATTAAAATCGTTTTGAAACATTACTAAATGAGCTCAGGATCATTTTATGTGGCTCGCATTTCGTTTGGGGTCATTTGAGGTCCAAATCGTAAGTTAACTGGATGAAACTGTGACCATGACGGTGTCCCTTTTGCCTGACACCGTCTATGCCAATGTTCTGCAAACAGTGCGCCACGATTTGAACTTCAAAACATCAAATAACTGGTGCAATACAGAGCAAGGTATTTAATTTTTGTACCAATTGATTTTTCAAACAGTTATCTCCCATTTTCCTGGACCCGTCAACGCCTATGAATTTTGTCAAAATTCTGAACGTTTGGACGAAAGGGAATTCTCATTCACAAGCTCTCGATTGATGTCAGCCGTATGAAAATCGGTCCATAAACGTCAGAGTTATAGAAATAAAAATACCCCCGTCTTTTGTATCTGGCGTCATGGAGAATCGACTGCTGTTTTTTCTGCAATCAAATCGGTCAGATTTTCGGGATCTGGGGGGAGGGGGCGAAGTCCCGACCCCATACGGGAATGCATCTATGCGTTATGAGTACGGCAACAGGGTTATCTTTTATTTTAAACATGGTTTGTTTTTATCGGTGTCTACGACATGCTCAGTGGCGTACGCATTTTTTCGATCTAAGTCACAGGAATTCTGAGCGAGTTCGCCTTGTCTTCTCACCGCCGTATCGCTACATCAAATCATCTATTTTAATGCAATCACTTTGGTCCATCATCAACACTGATTCGACAGCTTTAAGAAGAAGCAGGATTCTGTAGACTAATGTCAAATTGCTTTTAAGATCCATCCACTTAGTGGCTCTTTTGGGATTCTTTATCATTCCCCAAAAATAGAAATAGCAGCAATAAAATGAGATGAGTAGTAAAACCGCTCTAGTGCAGCACCCGAAATATATTACATCAAATTAAAACGTAAAATACATTAAAACAGATTGGACGTAATGAACCAAAGCCCAACCGGCACCCTGACGTGGGCAACTGGAACCCAGGAGAAAAATAATGCAACGTTTTGGCCTACCTGTGCAAAAATAGGAATTTTTAAGATGACCTCAGGCGCCATCCCTAATACAGCTACAATTCGGAGTATGCTTAGAGAAAGCTAATAGAGCGTACATTACAGTAACGTATAATTTGTAATATTTGTATAATCTCATACCACATCAGATGACCTGATATAATGCAATTTGTCATTCCGCTATATTTGTGAGGTTTTTCAACGCTGCTGGCGAGTTGTTGTCCATGCATGCTTCCAAACCGGTAGAAATGACTTGTGCGAATATTTTTCGAATATCAACAGACTAGAATACCAATGACCCGACGTCACATGACCTGACTTAGTGGCCTGACCTGATCGTAAATATGCGATTACCAGCGCTGGGCTGGACCAATTTACCTCTGATGGTTTGAAGAAATAGCTAGAGAAGAAGGCAAAGTAACAAAGTTAGGGAATAAAGAGGTAGGGATAAGCACTAAAAACAGTCCGAGTCAGTCAAAAGTCAGGGCTGGTGAGATTACGGAAGAATGAAAGAAAGAAAAGGCTAAAGAAAGATAAATTTCTCTCTCACTAACCACTCGTCACTGCACCAAAGCACCACAATCTAACAACGCCCGCCACGAGCTCACAAGGCCAAGTGACATTGGTCTGGAAGGTCCAGTTTGAGGTTAACTCAGGTCAAGGTCTTGTCAAGGTCAGCAATCACAGATCAAAATTATACCTTCCATTATGAGAAGAAACATTGGAAAACTAAACCAGACTTGAAATTAATTATTTTAACAATTATCTTATTCACTGTTCTGCCTTGAAAACCGGAAATTTTGATTTCATTCTACCATATGTTCCTCTAAATAGATCGACAAAAAACACAAATTCCACGCGCCTCCCCAACCCACCAATAAACTACAGCCATTACAAATCTAGCTTCTTGGGGCGCCTGATCATCCTGCCACTTCTTGTCTGTTTTTCCACATTACCCAACATTCAACCGTTTCCTTTGCTTTAGATCTCGTTCTGTTCAGAATCAATGGCAATGCAAGCAAAAGTGCAAGGAGTACCTTTGCAGTGAAACTCCTTGTCTTCCACAACCGTGATCATTAGGGTGCTATACAAGGATCATCATACGTTGTGACCTGTCGTTTAATCATGACCTGATTTGAAGCACCATTGGGTTTCATCTTTTTATGACCAGATCTGCCACTGACTAACGAAATAAATCAGACAGATAGAGCTGGATATATAAATATGAACTAAGCTCTTACCACGGTGATCTCGCATGACCTCAGGTGATATTAAGTCATTTCACAGCATGGAAGGATATATGTGCAATTTTGCACTGCAAAACCAACTTCGGCGCCGATTTTTACATCAGAAATAATCAAAACGGGGCTTTAGACTTCTTTTTACTAGTTCGTCCTAAATACGACCTGACCTGACCTCATGATCTTTCATGTGGGTCAACGCCATTTGTCCTGTTTAGTGACTTCCTTGGCCCAGGAATGCATTTCAGGCAAAACAAGCAGATGAAATAGTTCAGAGCCGTTACAAATAGCGAAATAGGGCGGAAATTGGGCCGGAGTCAGGTCACCGACCTTGACCTTGACAACAAATTTGAGTTAGCATAATTCTTAGGAATGTCTTGGACTGTTGCCCTTGAAACCTTAGGTCGATCGGTCTCACGGCGTGGTTTGTAGAAGACTTAGAAATATGCAGGTTGACATCTTTTACATGACATAGGTCAGTGGCCTAGCAAGACCGGAAGCTGGGAATTGCACAGGACATGCCAAAAGGATGTAACAAAATGTATTGAAAATTTCGCCGCGCTGCGTGCGCTGTTTTTTATCACCAAAAAGTGTTGGGGGGCGTCGAAACCTCTCTTTGGGCGAGGGTAAAAGGCGTCCATGCCCTGAATTCAAAAGCAAAAAAACAAACAAACAAACAAAAACACGATTGAAGGGGAAAAACGCAAAAACGGCATATTTCACTAAGTGTCGGCGAATTTAAAGATAATGCTTGGAGATGATCAGAGATGGAGCGGTGTTCGCCGCCGGAGGCAGGCGGTTTGACGTTTCTGTCGCCCGTCACGAGAAAACATTTTGGGAGGCCGCCAGTCGCCACTGTGGTAAGTGGAGGTTGGCGGCCGCAGACGATCGGGTCACCTGCGCGCATACAGCGGATCGCCTTCTGAGCAGTGGGCGAAAAGAAGTCAAGTTCATCGTGAAATATATTAACTCACCCCGACCGGAGCGCTGACCTCCCCCTGAGGTTTTTCCAAGACTGCGAGAGAACGAACAAACGTAGCGCGACGAAACTTTGGGTGTCCTTTATTTGACTATTTTTACACCTTGTGTCAACTTTTTGACCTCAGGTCAAGTCAGATGGTTGATCTAGGTTAGGTCAAGTGGACCTATATCCCAAAAATTTAGCGCTATGCAATTTTTCCGGAAATATGATATCACACTAGACATCTCAGATTTTTTTTATTTCTTTCGTTTATTGGCCTAAGGTCAGCCCCATTTCTTAAACATGTCATCGATTTCTCGGAATTCGACGAATTTAACAGTTTTGGCGTGGGACGATGCAGGCATCCATTTACCGTCAATGGACAAAGTATCAATGACTTCCAGCCATTGGCCTTACGTCAGGTCACGAACAACTACCATGAGCCGAAACGCACCACCGCCAAAATCGGCGATGAATTGCTCAGAACTGATTGAAAGGGGCAGAATTGGCTCGCACAGTTGCTAGTATTGTCAATAAATTCAAAAAGTTAAAAAACGCCTATTTTGGAAGTAAACAGACTATCCCAAATAAAGCCCCGCCAATTGTGTGGATTGATACCTAATTATTTTTTCCAAAATTGAAGCATGATAAACTGTTGCAAGCAACCACCAAGACAAAGGGATGTGACATGGAAAGGCGTATGTCGCGAAAATGAAGAAACGCCAGAATTAGTCCCCGTTAATTTCATATCGAGTTCGGCTATGGCGCCCGCTGTCAGTCGATGCGAAAATCGCCGTGTCTGTACCTCTACGTTTCGGCATATATATTAAACAAAACGGAGAAATTAAGCGTGTATCGGCCTTTTTCGGGCATTTACGTGTTCGGGCATTTACCTTCACTTAGACTTTATTAATCACAGCCCTTGAGATCCAGACCACCTCTCGGTTTCATGCAGTCGGCTGTGAGAAAATATATAGGGCGTAAATGGGTTACGTATTATCAAGAACTTCAAATGAGACCAATTTTCAGCCCTACTTGTCACGAGCTTTCCAGCGGTGTGCTTATATTTATCGTGCGACCAGCCATTCGTGAGTTACATGGGGGCGGTCAACCGCCCTGCCCTCGATTCGAGTATGAACGGCGCCAACCGCCAGTCGGGCGTGGGGCAACGTTTTTGAGGTGCCGCACCAGATCCCCATATCGTCGTCAGCCCATGTTCCAACATGGCTCAGAAGAATTGTGTTCTGCATTAATGGGTGTTCACAATATGTCGTCGGCAGCACGATAAGCTCGGCGTTGTCGTTTCAGTTTGATCTGGTATGTGACAGAGAGCATCTGCAGCCGCTGGGTAACAGCCTCTTCTTTGTCGGTGTAGCAGTTGGTTCCGTGCTGACAGGAATCGCCGCAGACAGGTCAGTGCTGCCAACCAGAAGTAACTTCTTGTTTCGATCAGGAAGGATTCTGCCATGCACATAGTTTAAACATTACCTTCAATGGACTCACGGGTTGTATGATGCAGTTGTTTCATTTGTTTTGGCTAGGTATAAAGGGGAAATAATTTCACTTTCATGATGGCACGCCAACAAATAAAAGCTTTCCATATATTTCTGCCTGTTGTTCATTTTTATATTTCTTTGTTTTATTTATTCATTTATTCCTTATAATTATTGTTTAGAGCTGAGCTCAGGAACGATTTATTTCACAGGACTTGTCTCGTTATCTTATAAAACTTTTTAGAACCTACTGAATCTGCAATATTATGATGCTGGAGGTGATGGAGGCGACAAGAAATTTTGTTTCGTTCTGCTAGTGCCTGCCTGTTCATTTAACTTAGCAATTTGCCGATAATTGCTCGTAGAAGTTAATCCGCGCACGACCGTCGGTCCGTCTCGAACACGGGCGACTAGGGGGGGGGGGGCAGTTGGCTGCCCCCTCTAACTCACGAATGGTTAGTCGCACAATAAAAATAAGCACACCGTTGGAAAGCTTGTAGAGCTCGAAACGAGTAGAGACGAGTAGAGCTCGAAACTGGTACCATTTTTAATTTTTGATAATATGTAAGCCAATTTACGACCTATATATGTTTTCTCATAGCCGACTGCATGAGACCGAGAAATGGCCTGAATCTCAAGGGCTGTAACTAATAGCGCATAGGTAAAGCCACCAGGGCAGTTTTATTGATCTTTGTGGTTCCTGTGATGGTTTCTCATGCTTAAATTTTGGGAAATTCATTAGTTACCAACCTACAAAATTGGCAGAGCTTTATTTGCGAGAGCCTGTTTATTTCCAAAATATGGTATTTTTTCAAACTTTTTGAGGTTCCTGGTATTACTAACGTCTGTGCAAGCTAGTTCTGCCATTTTCTACCCATTCTGAGTAATTCATGGTCAGTTTTGACGGTGGTACATTTTGGCTCACTACAGTTATTGGTGACCTGACCTCAGGTCAATGGCTGGAAGTCATTGATACTTTGCCCAATGACGGTAACTAGATGTCTGCTTCACTCCACACTAAAAATGTTATGGAATATTCCGTCAATTTCCGAAAAAACGGCGATATGTCTTAAAAATGGGCTTGACCTTAACTCAATGACCCGGAAAATTCCGTAAAATCTGAGATAGCAGATTTCTTACATCTATCACGACCACTAATCCCTGAAAGTTTTATTGAGATATCTTGTTTTGCGAAAAAGTTAGAGGGCGCTAAACTTTTTTGACATAGGTCCGTTTGACCTGACGTAGGTCAGGCATCTGGCCTGACCTGAGGTCAAAATTTTCACACGAGATGTAAAATTGATGAAGCAAAAGGTACTCAAACTTTCGTGGTTCTGTGTTCATTCGTTCTCTCGCAATCCGAGGAAAACCTCAGGGGGCAGTCAACTGCCCCCCCAATGGGTGACGGGTTAAACACATTTTCGCTTCCTTCCGTTGTGACGGTGGCGCCATCATTAGCCGCAGAGACATAAGAATGATAAAAATAAGAGGCATAAGACACAGACAGAAACGACATAACGCCGTGTGCATGAATGTTTGCTTCCAGCAACCGAGTCGAGTTTTTGCATGCTTTAATGCGTGGCTCCTAAATCCCTTCGCGCTTTATTTCGGTACCTAGTTGTTCTTTTCTTTTCAACATCGTTCACGTTTTTTCCTCCAGTTTGACTCATTGCATCGAACACAAACTGGAATGGCCACTATGATGTGCGATGGATTTTCTCCGTATCCCTGTCCTTACCTTCTTTTCATAAGATGCCCTACGGCTGTTCAGCGCCTTACCAAAGAGCTCCCGTTGTATCTTTGTGCCTAGATGTCTGGTTATCTGGCTCAACAGAAAGGTCAGTGACGTTTTTAGGCATTTTTTGTACCATGAACTGTTTTGTGTGCAGGAACTTACTTTGAACTTATTGTTCAAATGTAATGTCATTACTACGATGAAGTCGCAACACTGCTCGTGTCGCAAATACAACCAATCCGAGTGGAAAGCACTTTTGGCTCAAGCCGGTTACCGCCACTGCAATCAAAAAGATATCTATTTGTGTGATTAGGCAATGAGAACGTCCGGCGGATGACTGAATTTTCCAAAGCCAAAAAATCCGCCCCTATTATATATGAGTCATTGCTGCGAGTAGATCCTTGACGGCACGCAGACCGGTGAAAAGCTCTCCATACTTTGGTCGACTTGGCCGGCGGGTTTGTCGCTTGCAATACCCATTACGAACTGCAGTCTTAAACTTCAAAAAGTCTTAAAGTCATGGAGCTGGAAACATTGCGTCTGTCACGAAGCTGATGCTGAGTGGACCCTCGCTTTGCGAGTCTTGTTCCACGGGTGGCTGAGTCAGCTGGCCACAGACTGATGGTGGCCGCTGCTCCAGGTTCGGCAGGGTGCTGGCGCTGGTCGGGGGTGCTGTGCTGGCGGCAGTCCTGAGCACAGCCGCGGCGTTCTCCCCGACTTACGCCGTGTACACCACTCTCCGCTTCCTGGTCGCCACTGTGTCGTGTGGATTCTTCAATCTACCGTTCATGCTCTGTACGTATACACCCGCAACGACCGCTGCTCAGTTTTCGTCTCCTGTGTATCGTTCATCTTGTACTTATTCACACACATGCAAAATGCAACCTTTTTCGATATATTGAGCACACAAAAGGGCCGTATCTGGAGACACAATTTGTCAAGGGTGGATATTGTTGAGCAGAGATAGACATGACCGTGTCTCCGATGCCAGGGGATGCCAAGACCTTGATATAAACTGAGACGGACGGAGGCTATTTTACGCCAAGGATACGGAAATAAAACCACTGACGCATAAATCTCATCTTTGACACTCTAGCTTGAACGTAAGTTATTGCAGAAACGATGAGCAATTTTTCTACCCTGGCTGCATCGGTTTTCACAGGGACTAGAAATGGAGGAATGTTTTCTTGTCACTGCATCAAAACCAATGTTGAATATTTTTTTGTTTGTTCTAGTAACTTAAGACTTAAAAAAATACGAATCGTGTTACTTTATTCGTTTAATATGTCCCATACGCCACGTAAAATGTCGCCAGGGACATGAAAAAGGGGACTGTCAAGGACACGGTTTCACCACATCAGCTTAAGCCTTGTCCTCCTTAGGCCTCGAGTCCCAAATGACGTCCAAGTTACAAAAATAGTTTTTAGGCCATTACATGGTGCTTTTAAACCGATGCAACTGCTTGAATTAACCCGCGCACGACCATCGGTCGGTTACGATCATGCCCGACTGGGGCGGGGGGGCAGTTGGCCTCCCCCTCTAACTCACGAACGGTTGGTCGTACGATAAAAATGAGCATACCGTTGGAAAGCTTGTGACGAGTAGAGCTCGCAACTGGTCTCATTTTTGGTTTTAGATAACATGTAGGCAATTTAGGCCCTATATATGTTGTCTCATAGCCGACTGCATCAGACCGAGAAAGGGCCTGAATCTCAAGGACTGTGACTAATAACGCATAGGTAAAGGCACCAGCGCACAAGTAAAGGTCCGCAAATGCCGATACGCACCTAATTTCTCGGATTTGTTCAATATATACGCCAAAACGTTGAATTAAAGACACAGCAATTTCTGCGCCGGCTGTCGGCGTGCTCCGCAGCCGTACGGAATAAGAAATTAACCGGAACTAATTTTAGCGTTCCTTTTTTTGCCCAAAACGCCTGTCCATGTCAATTTTATTGATCTTAGTGGTTCTCGTGATGCTTTTTCATGCTTAAATTTGGGAAAAAAATCATTAGTTGCGAATCTATGTAATTGGCGGAGCTTTATTCGTGAGAGCCTGTTTTTTTCCAAAGTATGCAATTTTTTAAAACTTTTCGAGGTTCTTGGTATTACTTACGTCCGTGCAAGCCAGTTCTGTCATTTTCTACCCATTCTGGGTTATTCATCGCTGATTTTGACGATGGTACATCTTGGCTCACAACAGTTATTCGTGACCTGACCTCAGGTCAATGGCTGAAAGTCATTGATACTTTGGCCAATGACGGTAACTGGATATCTGCTTCACTCCACACTAAAAATGTTATGAAATATCCCGTCAATTTCCGAAAAAACGACGACATTTCTTGGAAATGGGCTTCACCTTAGGTCAATGAAAAAAAAGCTTTTCCGGAAAATTCCGGAAAAGCTGAGATAGCAGATCTGTTGCGTCTATGAAGATCACTGATGGCTGAAAGTGTTATTGGGATATCTTGGTTTCGGAAAAGGTTAGAGGGCGCTAAACATTTTTGGACATAGGCCCGTTTGATCTGACCTAGGTCAGGCACCTGAGTTGACCTGAGGTCACAACTTCGACACAAGGTGTAAAAATGATAAAGCAAAAGGTACACAAAGTTTCGTGACTCTGTGTTTGTTCGTTCTCTCGCCATCCCAGAAAACCTCATGAGGGGGGCGGTCAACTGCCCCCCGCTCATTCGGGGGCGGGTTATTGACACCGTATGAAAGTACCCGTTTATGTTACCAACGAAATCAGCAATCAATGCGACAAAATGCGACCTGTTCAGTACAGGCGAAGACGTGCTAGAACAAAAAGAACTTTGCACACAGAGATTCCATCCCGGGCCGGGCTTCAGTATCTTAATTCCTGTCACAATGTCTGTCTGAAGGGTTCGGGAAGCGTATGCCTTGGCTCAGAGGCGTAGCCATGTAGGAGAGTTTTTTGTTTGGCGTGATGGTTTGACTATTGCCGACTTCGTCTGTGCCAATATTGCTCTTCTTCAATATTTCTCTTTTCACAAAGTCACCTTACTAGTTCTTCGTTTATTCGTCAGAGACATAGAGCTTCCACTTTCACCACGGATAATCTTGACGTCAAAGACTGACAACCCACAGCACTAGCACTTCATTGCGTCACGAGCGTCACGATGTTCTCCACATGTTAAACCAAAAGAGATACTAAACGAAAACCGGCCCAGCTTATATACTACCTACGAAAGGAAGTGATGAAAGAGGATGGTGCAATTATGATATCATATACAACCAGTCAGGAGACGTTTTGCAATCCGAATATCCTGGAAAGACTAGCCTTTAACCCATCCCCGACTGGGGGGCAGTTGACTGCCCCCACTGAGGTTTTTCTGGGATTGCGAGAGAACCAACAAATACAGAGTCACGAAACTTTGTGTACGTTTGGCTCCATCAATTTTCTTCGCATTTCGCGACAACTTCGTGTCAAAATTTTGTCCTCAGGTCACGTCAGGTGCCTGACCTAGGTCAGGTCAAACGGACCTATGTCAAAAAACGTTTAGCGCCCTCTGACTTTTTCGCAAAACAAGACATCTCAATAATACTTTCAAGGATTAGTGATCATGATAGATGCAACAAATCTGCTATCTGAGATTTTTCGGAATTTTCAGGATCATTGACCTAAGGTCAAGCCCATTTTTAAGACATATCGCCGTTTTTTCGGAAATTGACGGAATATTCCATAACATTTTTGGTGTGGAGTGAAGCAGACATCTAGTTACCGTCATTGGGCAAAGTATCAGTGACTTCCAGCCATTGATCTGAGGTCAGGTCACGAATAAATGTAGTGGGCCAAAATGTACCACTGTCAAAATCGACGATGGATTACTCAGAATGGGCAGAAAATGGCAGAACTAGCTTGCACAGACGTAATTAATACTAGGAACCTCAAAAAGTTTGAAAAGTAGCATATTTTGGAAATAAACAGGCTCTCGCCAATAAAGCTCCGCCAACTTTGTAGATTGGCAACTAATCAATTTTTCCAAAATTTAAGCATGAGAAACCATCACAAGAACCACAAAGATCAATAAAATTGACATAGATTGTCTTTTTTCGCGAAAACAAAGGAACGCTAAAATTAGTTCCCGTCAATTTGGTACCGCAAACGGCAGCGGCGCACACTGACGGCTGACGGGAGAATTATGGCGTCTTTAATTCAACGTTTCGGCGTATATATTGAACAAATCTGAGGAAATTAGACGTGTATCGGCATCCGCGGACATTTACTTGTGCGCTGGTGCCTTTACCTATGCGTTATTAGTCACAACCCTTGAGATTGAGGCCATTTCTCGGTCTCATGCTGTCGGCTATGAGAAAACATATATAGGGCGTAAATTGGCTTACATATTATCTAAAACTAAAAATGAGACCAGTTTCGAGCTCTACTCGTCACAAGCTTTCCAACGGTATGCTTATTTTTATCGTGCGACCAACCGTTCGTGAGTTAGAGGGGGGGCAGTCAAATGTCCCCCCCAGTCGCCGATGTTCGGGACGGACCGACGGTCGTGCTCGGGTTAACCAATGAACGAGCGTGAGATCGCACGAAATTCAAAGAACTGGCTGATGCAAGGCGGATGCAAGAACTTAGAAGTTTCCACGGGGTAAGGTATTTTAAGGTTAGAAGGAAGTATCCTTTAACACTACGGATATGATTTGCCTAGCTACACTGCGGCACGATTAATGTACTTGAGGCGTTAATGGGCTGTCAGACGTCTTTGTCCGATTCCCTTCGGTGCCGACTCTGGGAACTAGAGTTGAAGGCATCTGGTAGCCTTATACAGTCCGCATAAACCAAAGACTTTTAAAAGAAAACTTCTATGATTTAGGGAAATTTAGAAAGCACTGAAATTTCAAGGATTTTAGATAACCGAACTCTAAAGCCATACGTAAACTTTAATATAAGCCAGGATTTCGTCTAGGGGGAGGGAGAGGGGATAAATCAGAATAGGTTCGGGAGCTTTCACAACGAATCGAGGCTTATGTGGTTGAAATTAGGGCACTTTCCAGACAGGCCGTGAACCTCCACTACGAGCTAGCAGGAGCCCCAGCACACTCATCAGACCACGGTCCCCTTTTTATAGTACCCAAAGCCCTTTTGTGTATTCGGAATACGTTTTTAGGTTCATAATCGTTCTCTGATGCTTAAGATATTTTTGTTTTGCTTTAATCATCTGTTTTGCAAACTGAAGAGCATTGGGGCCTTCGGCATCAGGGGGCCGCTCGGCTGCCGTGGGAGGGAGGCCGGTTGGCCTTGGGGAGGAGGACATTGCCCCTTTTGCTCCACCTTAGCTACGTTACTGCCTTGGTTTCTCTTGGGTTCGTCTGTTGTTTGTTGATGCAGGAAGTATAGCTTGGACTTCTAGTCATTTGTTAATGACCGTTTGGATGAAAATAAAATGAGTCATGAAACAGTTTAAGAAAGTGTTCTCCGTTTAACGCAAGGGCCTATTTTAACATGTTAACTGGGGGGGCAAATGCCCCCCCAGTCGGGCACTTTGCCCCCCCAGTGAAGACCCTTTGCCCATGCAAGGAAAAAAACAGCCAGGTGTACTAGCGTACCCAGGAAGGTATTCCATAAAGCGCTGCGCTCGCAAAGCAGCGTGTTATCAACGAAGGATGTGTTGAATCACTGAGTAATGTGGGAGCACACTTAGAAGCATCACTTTATAATACGTATTGCAGGAACACCTAGTGACCGCTGGCGAGCGTATTTCGTAATTAGAACGCCAGCACCCGATGCCGCGATTGTCTGGTGGGCGGCCAAGGCGTTTTATTGCATCGTAAGCACGTTAAAAATGATTATACCCATCTTTGATGTGTTCAAGCGCAAGAAAACTGAAGGGCGAGCTGGTGCGCAGGGCGGTTTCGCTATGGTGAGATAAGGTTTATATGAATGCGGTAACAGTCCAGCAGTGCTGTAGTCATCACCAATCATCCTGATCCGAAAACCCTGCTAAAATCCCAGTACCTGATTGGTAGCACTTCATTGAACTAGGCGGTTAAACCCGAGTTTTACGCGAGGAAAACAGAAAATTAATCAGTCATGTATTAAAACCGTCAATCTTGCTGCTCCTAGTGCATGGGTTTGAGCATCCCATGAGCATGCTTCATCTGCTTAACGAACATGGCATGGCCAAGACTGCAGATAATGACGAATGTTGATGATAGCTCATTGAGGCGGGCCTAAGGCGAATATTTCAGTCTGAGGTGACTTTTTTATTTTGGGGCCGATAACCTGGAAATGGAGAAGTTTGTTCTGCCTGTGTTAGGACAGCTTTTACACTTCTGCGCAGTGTTGAAAAACATATGGCCAAAATTCGGTGAGAAAATGTATTTTGGGAATAGATTAGATTAACAGAAACTATCCCGGACAAGCAACCTACTGTCTCATTTAGGGAAGAATCGAAGCTGCCGCAACATCTCGCCAATATTCTGCCCATCGTTTGCAGACTATGACTTATATATTTGAAGTACCACGCCTTGCCATGCCACGGCAACCCACGGTGCCGGTCTGGCAATTTCCCGCACGTTCTTAGACGTCAGGATATTTAAGGACCACCTGCGTCAATGCAGAAAGTACCTTTTATAACGGAAGTCTGTGCCACTATGGCTGCACCACGAGAAAAAAGACGAATTTTGGTTGACCGGTGCTCAGAACTGCCTTCGCGGGGAGAAGTGCTGCAGCAATATTTTCAGTCCCACCGTGTGGATAGGCTTACCCAGAGGTAGGTCAAAACACAGATCGTCCGCGAAATGATGAAGGTGTGGAACAAAGCCCGTATTCTCACTGCATCGGAACGGAACGTGATAAAGAAGCTCAACAGGAAGCTTGACCAGTACCAAAGGCAAATTCTGGAGGTTCAGCCCGGAAATTGACAAGAAGAATGGATTTAGGGACAACCTTAACAATCTTTTTGACCTTGCCCTTGTCGTCACCATTAAGATCATCAAAACCAAGAGGATAAAGACATTCTCTGGGCCCAAAGGGATCCAGGTTGCCGAGGCGTCATGGCGGTATTCGATAAGTTCCTTTCTGAGAAGGAGGAGCGAGCTCTTCAACGACAACAGTAGGCCGAAGCTTTAAAGGGCCCGCCGTTAGATTAAACAGCAGACCGAGCATGAGGTAACTGCCCAGCTGGAATACTCACCTACCGACAACACATAATTGACAGATCAGGATGACCCGCAGCCCTTGGCCATGCCTTCGAAGCGGCCCTGCAGGAGAGCCAAAAACATCGCCACTCCTGGTCAGGGAGCAGCCCTCGATCGGACCAAGCTCAATGATCGCTCTGCAATTCACTTCCTATCGGCGACGGCTTCGGTCCTCGGCCACGACTCCTGTGAACCGGCGATCACAGAAGCTCGGGCAAGCGCGCACGTAGATCGCAGAGGAAAGCCATTGCGGACGGAATCTAGCATTCTTTCTCCGCGTCACCCAACCTGGTGGTCCACTGGGACGGCAAACTGTTACTGATGATGGAAAGGAAAAGGTGGATCGACTCTGTCATTGTAGCCGGTCCAAGAAGTGCCGCCAAGCTCTTCGGTGTTTGGAAGTTGCAAGTAGAGCCGGAGCAACGCCAGCCGACGTTGTCGCGCTTTGTCTGGAAGACTGGGAGGTTTCGGACAACGTCGTCGGCATGAGCTTCGACACCACCTCCAGCAATACTGGACAAGTTGTGGGAGCAAACACGCTTCTTCATCAGAAGCTTGAGTGACAGCCTTTTCACTTTGCTTGTCGTCATCATATCGTCGATCTGGTGGCAGAGGCGGCTTTCTCCACGCGCTTCGGTCCGTCCTCGGGACCGCGATCTCCTTGTTCAAGAGCTTCAAGAAGAGATGGAGACTCATTGATTGGAACAAGTTTGAACCTATGGTGTATGAAGACCTGGAGCCAGCAGTGGCCGAGACTATGTTGTATGAGTTTTTCCCTTCCAATGATCGTTTCGTCGCCTTCTGCCGTGAGAAGCTCGCCGAAATCCAGCCTAGCAATGATCATCGTTGGTTCTTTGAGGTCTCGATTATCCCCTTTGGTCAAGAGCCTCCACGGCGAATCAAGTTCCCCAGCCGGATGCTCTCCAACGTGTCAGATAGATGGTTCCATCGCGCCAGATGGATGGGGCGCATAATCTGCGGGATCAAGATCTTCTGGCTTTGCCATCAGTTCTCCGTGACTCTCAGTGAATTGGGAGCACTCAAGCGCTTCGTCTCTTTCATGGTTGTTTTGCACGTCAGTGTATGGTTCTGTTCTTCATCGGCGGTTAGCGCTTCCGTGCACGACCTGGCCGTTCTGCCAAGCCTGATGTGAATGCTGAAATTTCGAAGGGGATCTCCAAGGAGTTTGCCGATCACCTATTATCCATTATGACATTATAGTCGACATATGATTTATTATAACAATCAACTATTATGGTGCCCCAGCGAAGAACAGGCTGGTGTGTCGTTCTTCGACGAGGGCGTGCCGTGTGAGATGAAGACGAGGACGATCGCGGCACTCCAGGAACAGGGATCGGAGAGTCCTCCCAGCGAGCGCAGGTGGATCTCGCAGAAAAGGAGGTTCTCGTCCCAGGAAGATCATCGTCGACTTCACTGCCGCAAAGTCGGTGGGAAACCTGAAAGCCTACGGCATCAACATGGACTTCCTTGCCGCCAGTCCCGCTGATTGGGAGACAGCACCTGGCTTCACGAACGCTAAGGAAGTCCTGTGCGGGATCGCGGTAGTTAGCGACTTCGCCGAACGAGCTGTGACTCTTATCCAGGTATACAACAAGGCACTGACGAAGGATGAAGGGCAAAAGCAGTACCTGCTGCAAGTCGTCGAATAGCATCGTCGCCAGAACCCCGAGACCACTAAGAGGACTGAAGTATCATTCCCACCTAAGCCACACTGCTGCCGACAGGGCCAGTGACCAATGACCTGAGACAGAATGCGAAGTGTCTTTCGATCCAGTGTGTCAAAAGGAGTACTATGGTGTGCATTTTATGCATATCGTGCGCTTCTTTTAAAAAACTGAAGCACAAAACACGTTTGGGGGCATTTCAGACACCCCTGAACGAATCTCCCAGGGATCACAAGTCCAGGGAGAATGAATTCTTGCTGGGGATAAATGATATGGTGTCCTTTGAATTTAATGGGCTCGGAATGCACAAAAGCCAGCGCGAATTTCATCGAAATAAAATAAAATCCAGCACAAACGACATACAGTCTCCGTGTGAAAGTGCTTAAGAGTGCTGGACCAAGGCCATATTTTGCACACATGGTTTCCTCCAAAAGACATATCAGTTAATGACAGAGCGCTGTGGAAGTGTTCATTGTAATTCGCCCTTTTATATATATATATATATATATATATATATATATATATATATATATATATATATATATATATATATATATATATATATATATATATGTCTTCCTTAGGAAAGCATCTATATATATATATGTCCTTTCCTTAAGAATATATATATATATATATATATATATATAGAAGTGGACAAAATTCAATAAGGAGAACACAAATGCCGGGGGGGTGGTCTCAACCAATGCGTCTTGTTCGCAGAATTGCCCCCGCAGTCATTTTTCCTTAAAATAGGCCCTGGTTTAACGTACAATTTTAACGAAAATAAAAGCCTGCGAAATGAGGCGATTTTTAAGATGTAGTTTCACGTAACTCACTCATCACATACCATATATTATAATATAATATAATATAATTACATACCATACATACCATAACCCTGTTTTCTTGCTATCCAAAAGAGATAGTTTTTCTTTGTTTATTTTTGGATGACACTCCCATAGCGGTGCAGCAGGGTATGATAAACAGATGTCGTAAATGAAGTGAATTCAGCCAAGTAGACGTCAACAGGATCTCAGAATGTCTCTATGGCATTCTGCTGAGAAGACGAGTAAAGCCCACTGGAACATTTGTTTCCAATCTTCTGAATATCGTCGGAGCTTGATGAGGTTTTCACACTGTTCCTCTGAAACACTAGGAGCGATATAAAAGTCGCCATTAACGACATGCCACTCTGTTCCGCGTAGCAAAAACGTACTTTTGCTCAGTTTGCGACATATCTAGGCAGTTTCCAGTAATGTTTTTCCTACCCAGAAACCGTTGCCACAGTCATTTTCAGATGAATAAGCCGGCCGATAAAATTTTTTTCAGGTGCATATTTGGAGTCCTGGCCTACTTAGCCCTATTACCAGAGGGCTAGACGGTATGGTCGATTCCCGGAGGAGGGGGGCGGATTTGCCCCCTCCCCTGAGATCTCGAGAACTACACACCCGATTTCATTGCAACAAACAACAATCGATTTCTCATGACGTAAACTACACTTTTATAAAACAAGTTTTCAGAACTTTGAAAGGGGTGGATACGGGGGAAATTTCAAAATAGTCGGTACTTTTGGACTTCTTATAACTCTGTTGTTTATGGACTGTTTTCGATGAAATTTGCAGGAACCGAGAGATTATGGATGTGACTTTTATCACTGGTGCACACATTTGAAATTTTGGAAAAATTCGTAGGCATTCACAGTGTTTCAGAAAGAGGAGGATTAGTTTTTCAACAACTGAATGAACAAAAAGGTCAAAACACCTTTTTGGTTTCTGCTAGTCATGTATGTATGTATAATGTTAGCATCTCCTTGGCGTTGCCAAGGACATAAAAAAGGAGGGGGGGACTGTCATGGTCGTATGCTCTTCAGATCAGCTTGTGACTTTCTGACCTTAACCCTATTCCCGGCAGGGGGGCTGAATCCGCCCCCCTCGGGTTTTTTGCTTGCCAATTCCAGGGTTTTGAACGCAGCTTCACGAAACTTGGTGAATTTTCCTACCTATTCTTTCTACGTGCCGTGACAAAATTTCAGTTTTTTTTTGCTCAGGGGCGGAGCCAGGTGACGTTTTTCGGAGGCACCTCATGCCATTTTTGGCCATGTTGAGGGTAAAAGAAAAATGTCTGCCAAAAACAGAGTTTTAAAGATAGAACTTAAAACTTTATATGGATGTATAGCTAAATAGTTGGGCAATGCGCAGATGTAATTTTGTTCGTCTGAGGTTAATTTACAAGGTCAGGTCAAGGTCAAAATTCAAAATTTGTTTTTTTTGTAATAATTTCGAGGCCGTTTTTTGAAATGCCAAACCTGGAATATAAATGACGTAGAAGGTGCCTTCTACTTGCGCACCAGGTTTCAGCTTGATATCAGGTCGGGTCACGGAGCTATGACCTAAAATGTCAGTGCGCGTACCCTATATCGCAATAGCCATAAAATGAAATTTTTGAAATAGAGTGAATTCAAACGATTGAAAACGTTTACAGATAATATCAAATGCACACGACATCAGTTCAAATGACCCCAAGGTCACTGGAGATCATTTAAGGTCAAAGGCCACAAGTTGATCTGAGAAATGTGTGACCATGACAGTTCCCCCTTTTTCATGTCCCTGGCATCGCCTATGCTAACATTATGCAAACATTGTAAAGCAGTTTGTACTTCTTTAGTATAACATGACTAGCAGAAGCCAAAAAAGGGTGTTTGCCTCTTTCGTTCATTCAGTTGTTAGAAAACTAATCCTCCTATTTTTGAAACCCTGTGAACGCTCATGATTTTTCTCAAAATTTCAGATTTGCATACCCATGGTAAAAGCCCTATCCATGATCTCTCGATTCATGCCAGTTTCATTGAAATCGGTCGATAAACAACGGAGTTATAAGAAGCCCAAAAGTACCCCTCATTTTGACATTTTTGCCCCCCTGTATCCACAAATTTCGAAATTTTGGAAATTTCTTTTTATAAAAATGTAGTTCACGTCACGGCAAATCGATTGCCGTTTGTTGCGATGAAATCGGAAGAGTAGTTCTCGAGATCTCAGGGGGGGCCGAATCCGCCCCCCCTGCCGGGAATCGACCATACCGTCTAGCTCTCCGGGAATAGGGTTAAATGACCTCCAGTAACCTTGGAACCACTTGGAATGATTTCGTATGCATTCAATATTTATCTGTAAGCGTGTTTAATCATTTGAATTTACTCTTTTTCAAAAATTCTTTTTTACGGCCACAGTGATATAGGGTACCTGCTCTGACATTTTAGGTCATAGCACCGTGACCCGACCCGATATCAAGCTGAAACTTGTTACACAAGCAGAGGGCCCTCTTCTACGTCATATGTATTTCGCATTGGGCATTTGAAAAAATATCAGTGAAATTATTACTATAAAACCAAATTTTGACTTTTGACCTTGACCTGACCTTCTGAAGTGACATCAGATGAACAAAACTGCATTGGCACGTTGTCCAGTTATTTAGCTATACATCCATAAAATGTTTTAAGTTTTGTCTTAAAAACGCAATTTTTGGCAGTCGTTTTCCTTTTACTCTCAACAGAGCCAAAAAAAACGCCTGAAGTGCGTCCTAAAAACGTTGCCTGGCTCCGTCCCGGAGCAAAACAGAATTTGGAAATTTTGTCACAGTACGGAGAATAAATAGCCAGGAAAAGTGATAAAGTTTCGTAAAGCTGCGTCAGAAACCCTGGTATTGGCAAACAAAAAACCCGAGGGGGGGATTCGGGTCCCCCGCCGGGAATAGGGTAAAACCCAAGCTCAGTTCGGAAATGAAATGAAAAAGGAAACGGAAATAAGATTAATTAATGTTATCAGTTATCTGAACGATCATATTTCCAGTGTGATGATGAAGAAGTGTTATGGTTATCTTTATTATTATTATTTTTGTTATCTTTATTATTATTTATTATTATTATTACATTATCCAGTGTCATTATTATCTTTAATTGCCGCTGCTGGCAGTCCAGCTCCCAGCGAGGATTCAGGAAAGAACGTATTAAAACGCTACAAAGTGTGCCACAAGGCCCTATATTGCGTTTTTGAGATTTTTCGACATTTCATTCCGAAATCTCTATGGAGGAAACTCTCTGCTACTAAGAAAAGCTCCATTACCAGTGATAGGCGTACTTATCTCTGGTTCATTATGTGCTGAAACGTAACATGAAATTAAGTCAGGCAATGTGGATATACAAACTTTATAACGATTAGTCACGTCTCTCATAAGCTATTGCCGAAAAGGGCTATGGCAATAATTTCTGGTCAGGTAAGGAATGCTGAAAACATAAAAGATATTTTTATTTCTCATTCATGCACAGTTAAAATGTGACCAACCTCGAGCATTTCATTGGCAAAGTTTCTCCTTTTCGGCAGGTATGGAACTGACGTCCATCAATGTACGCTCATTCTGCGGACTGGCCATCAACATTTTCTTCGCGATAGGAGAGGCACTCGCTGGGGTGTTTCCTATCTTCGTGAAGGACTGGAAGTCACTACAGCTGATTTACTCCGTCCCGGTCTTGGTTTTCAGCTCGTACTGGTTGTAAGATATTCGATGCCAGGTTTTTTCATTTTATTTTTTACTTTAACTTCAAATTTGACTTTAGCTCTTTACCTCAGTAACTAACGTTGCGGACTATCTGCGCGACTGGTGTCATAGTTGTTAAACGCTTTTGTACGCGGATCTAAATGACTTTGTTGACTTTCGAAGACCAGCGTGTGCTTGCTTTCGTCATGCCATCGCAAGGCCAGCGTCGTCTCCGATAGCGCTGACAATAACAGGATTTTAGAGCAGTGATGTCATGAGAACTCTTTCGACAAGTCGTGATCATTCCAGAGCTACGGGCGGGAACGAAGTGGGTACCATAACGGTCAGCCTGTTATATGCACGAACTTGGTTGCAGTAACGTCCAGGAAAAATCGGCTGATGGGAATTCGGACGGCACGAGGACCAGAGGGTGGATTGGATGCTGACGGTCCTTTAGAGAGCATGACATCTTGTGATTGATGGTTGTTACCATTTTATTAAACAATATTATCATTTTTACTTTGGTTCCCTAAGAAACCCTCTTTACACTCTTTGTTGATACAGCTGATGTTTCCGTTGTACTGATGTGAACAACATAGGTTGGTTACGAAGTAGCAGGAGCAACAACAGTAGATGGAATTGCTGGAAACGTAAAGTTAAACCAGGTTTGTGTCGTTCTAGCTTTCTGCCCGAGTCGCCACGGTGGCTGCTGGCGGTAAACAAGCCGAGTAAAGCCGAACAAGTTCTAAGGAACGTCGCCAGGTGGAACCGCAAGCCTTTTCCCGAGGAGCTGGTCAAGGTCAGATATTCTTCGTCGGCCGCACTTTGGATGTGGTGCAGTGGTCGCTCCATTGATGTGCATTTATTTGGAGCAGTAAGGCCAGAAGTCGGACTGGACCGGTAAGACTGCGTAGCAAACGGTCGTGGCTGGGTAAATGAAGCCCGATGCGGACAGCGCCGTCACCACTGCCCAAAACACGTGGCACGACCGCCACCGGTTCCGCGAGTTTGTGTGTGGGTAACGAGCGCGGCTTCTGCTTCTTCCGGCTGTGGCTAACGCCTGAATATTTATGAAACTCCATATTTGTTCCTTTGTTTCTGACAGTTTTCCTGTGAGGCTAATGGCATGCGGCTTTTGATGCATTTCAATTCAGGTGGGAGAAAACTGGTTAATCCTGAAAAGTACCGAGTACGGTTGGCAAGTTGCTTAAACTCTCCTGAGAGTTTTTCAAGATGTTCTAAAAGGCGACCCCAGTGCTCTTGAAAGTTTGAGTAAGTACATGTTAAGCAAATTCACGTACTCTCTTAAAGTTTGGGACCGATATTAGGGCAGGTCACAAAGCAAATGTCTTTCTCCGAGATTATGCCATGGAATAATCTTCATTGCAATGCAGTCCACCATCCTAAAGCCATCGTTTTAAACATCTTACGGTACCTAGTCCCACTCAGTCTTATGAGAATTAAGCCGAGGTGGGAACTCATGCCGTTTGCACATAGGTGCCTACGAGTACTCGTATTTCGGTTAGGGTTATCTAAGGTCATAATCATGATTAGAGTTCTTTTCCCGTTACTCATATCGAAGGAGTCGCGAAGTAATTAGAAGCGATGAATAATTAGTAGTTAAACGAATGTTGGTAGATCTAAGTAGTAGTAACTTCAGGCCCTGAACACTGATATTATTCTTTTGGAAACCACTTAAGATATCCCAAAGATCATTCACTATGTTTATTGACTGAGGCTGTCAAACAGTGAATACTGGCGAGGGCTGAAGCGAAATGAAATGTCCCACCTGGACCAACTTTTCGGAAATAAACTTGGCTGGTTTGAAAAGCGTCGCCTGTAACGTTTTCTGATTGCTCATGTTCCACAAAGTCTCCAGAGGGTTCAGAAAGCGTAAATGTTCGAAAACTATGATCTGTTGTCATCCGTTGTCATGACGCAAGCCGGATGCACAGGTCAGTGAACCCAAACGTTCATTGGCCCGCGCACGCATCTGGCGTTACGGAACAGCTGTACAAAAGCACGGCCGAACAGGCTACACGGGACAACCGTGGGACTTCGCTTTCGATCTTTCTAAGTGTAGAGTTTTGAGACATAGTACACGTTTCGACTAGCTTCCAGAACTACAGGGTAGAACTTGGTCATCTGAGATCAAGACATGTGCTCAGGCTGAACGTTTGCTTAAAAGTTGGCAGCGTGAAAAAGTTGGCAGCTGCGTAAGAATAAATGCAAAGATCGTAAATTCTAGTCGTAAGATAAGTAAGTTGGTTTTATCGATGCCCGCATCATCATGGCCATGACCTCTGGTCATTACGCTGTTTTCTGCCATGGAATATTTTCGTCGAAAATTGAATTCGTCTTTGCCTCTGCACTGGCAATAACTTTTCGCACTAGTGCTTCATACAGCTCGAGGATCAGTTTGATGACGAAACCTACTTATCTTTTTCAGGACAAGATTGCTGATCGGCCCGAGCGACCACCAAATTCCTCGGAAAGTTTCATAGATGCCATGAAGTCACCGGTGCTACTGAAACGAGCAGTCATCTTAGCCATCCAGTGGTAACAGACATAACGGGTTTCATAAGATGCATGATGTGCTCATTATATTCAGCATGAGTCGGTTCCAGTTGTATTTGGAAGTTTCATCGTCCATAATTATACGCGAAGACTGAAAACTGAGAAGGCATGTTTGGAGTAAGAAAACGTATCTCGTGAGAATGTAATGTATGTAGAAATGTAGAAAGAAAGAAAGCCTGGGGAAATGCGGGGCGGGTTGATGAATCCGCCGTCCTGTCGTACCCAGGCGTCACACGGCGAATGCACTAGGGGCTGATGTGGGTTTTCCCATCGACAGGTCTGGCCCTAGTTTTACTTTGTTGGAGCTGTGATGTTTAGTTCGGCATTGGGTCAGTGGGAAAACGCACAGAGTAGTCGACTCATACTGCAGTTGTAAAAAATCCTGCCTTGAAATGGCCACCAACACGGTGCAGGGCTAGTTGTCTGGCAGGCTATGCATATGGTGTAGCAGACACTAGCATACTGTACTATACGTCGCGGCACCTTGTGAGTTGTTCAGTTCGATGGCATGAGAGGAAGGTTATGTTTCAGATCAGCGTTAGACTTATGAACCGCTGCATGATGACTATTCGCATGTCATATCACGAACCTGATGGCAGGCTGGTGGTGTCAATGGTCTACTATGGAATCGGCATGGTGTCCACCAGTCTGGGAGGAGATATCTATCTGGATTTCATCCTCACAATGCTGGTCGAGATACCATCTTATGTATTCTGCATATTGACTATTAATCCGTAAGTTTCGATGCAGTTGTTTATGATTTCATACATTTTCAGATACTTAAGATATTCCATCCTTGAGTTTGCAGTCCTGTTAGCCTAACCATAAAAACTCTTGGTTTTTAATTAATGCAATTGTCGATGGGTTAGGTGCTAACGTAACTGTCATGTCCATCGCTTTCTTGGATGAGGACATTACATTTTCGAGGTTCTAAGTGACCTGCCGTTTTCATAGCAACGCTGTTTCTTCTCCGGGAGATGTTTGCTTCAGATATACATGCAATTCACGCCCCAGAATGTCTGCACTTCTAAGCGTAAGGCGACACGTTTCCTAACGATGGGTCTGATGCGGAAAGTGACGAGTACTGTGTCGTTTGTTGCTTTCAGACTAGGACGGAAGCTGGTTATAGGCGGTGCCTTTACATTAAGCGGGCTTGGCACAATCTGTGCTGGTTTTGTCACATCCGGCGGTAAGTGTTGCCAATTTTTCATTCATTGCCATTCGGTGCGTCGACTGGATTATCGTTTCATATTTTCCTTACTGCTTTCCAGTAGCGAGCACTACATTTTCAAACTTCGTTGTGACAGTTTCCACGATGTCACGCATGCGAACCTGTGTTGCGTTATCTCTGCAGTCGAAAGTTGCACAATTTGTTGCAAAACGCAATCATAGTTATTTAACACGATCATGCTTCTTTCATTGCAATCGGAAAACTCAGATATGGAGTGGCTGAAGACAACTCTGGCGCTACTGGGCAAATTTGGCGCGGCTTCAGCGTTCGCGCTAATGTATCTCTACACGGCCGAGCTCTACCCGAACGGAATCCGAGGCATGGGCGTTGGCGTGGCCTCCGCCAGTGGCAGAATCGGCTCCATTATAGCACCCTTCATCGCTGACCTGGTACGCCAGCCATTGTGCCAATGGTGTGCGGAACTTCCAAGGTTTCCTACCATAAATCATACCATTTTCCTTCTTGTCAACAGCTATCGCCTTGATTCATCCCCAGTGTCCAGTTGTTTTTTGTCGCCACGCAGCCACGCAAACAGGACAACCTTTGAGGCCTCTGATTAGTTCCAAAACTAGAGAGCAGACATTGACAATAAAGCCCAGCAGCACGGCACGACCTGTTGATCGCGGGGCCAGGGGTAACCTTACCTAGACCCCCAATTAATTTATGACCCCTCGACGACGACGCTGTGACGTTACTGCACACCGTCCGCATAATCTCGTCAGACGTGCGATTTCGGCAATCGGCGACGTACTTGAACGTGTGCCGTCGGGATCGGGGCAGTGTGACACTGCCGTTCTGAGCTCTCTGGACGTGCGCCGTCAGGGCCAGGGCAGCTCCACTCTGCCGCTCTGCATTTTCGGCGTGTCTGGCCTGGTGGCCGGCGCCGTGACGGCCTTCCTGCCGGAGACCAGCGGCCACGACCTGCCCACCAACATCGAGGAGGCCGTCGCCTTCGGACGGTGCGTGCGCCGTGCGCAGCTCGTAGGTCGTACGACTTGGGCTGGAATGGTGGACGTTTGATGACGTGCAGAAGAATGCCAAGAGAGTGACCCGTCCTGTGTAGCTCATTCACCATGTGGTTACGTTGGGCATGACAGGAAGTCAAGACTGCAGCGTTTTTTTCATAATAGAGCGACTAAATGAACGGGAGTGTGTAGTTTTGCTCGGATTACACCCCGACTGATTCTTCAGATCAAATGGTGACATCATAGACTACTTCATATAATGACAAGCCATTTTTGGCTGGCCCACAGCGACTAACAACCAAGACTAGGTACCGAGACAATTCCCACCACGCGATTCAGCGTCCCAATCGCTACGTGAACTCTGGTGATCAGTACAAGATAAACAGAGGTCACTGACGTAATCCCGGCGGCGCTCCACATGTCTTTTACATATTTGCATCCATACGTGAACATGACATTGGCGGGGAACGGCTTTGATCCAGCTGTAGATCCAGCTGTGGGCGTCATCACCAGTATTGGTGACAACGATTTAAAGACTGATCAAGACTGAATGAAGAAAATTACCCAGGTTATTTACAATAAACTGGGCTCGACCATAGCTCCACATAGATTTTCCATGACTTGTCAGGCTAGTCGCAGGGATTATATACAAAAGGTTCAAGTTTATACCGTTATAAAAATGTTGGACGTTTGCGCTGCCCTGCTAGAGTAACATGTATAACGCCTCAAAACCTCAGAGCAGCAGCACCAGCTCCTCTGGCATGTGCTCGTTAAAATTCCAGCGTGGTGAAGACGGACAGTAATTGTTCTTTGTTGCAGGGATCAGCCACTGCTGCCGATCCCGTGTCTGATGGCCAGACGACGTCGCAAGTAGACGGAGAACATCATTCACCATCATCATGTGATCATCAGCGTCTGAAACGGGAGCTCCCTCCGCTCCAAAGACGGAGCCAGGCACGGAGACTGCTTCGACGTTCTAGACCTTTATCGAGCGTGCAATGGAAGTGCCGGAATCATCTGTCTTCCTGAGATTTCGGGCACATCAACCACCGAAAAATTTTAAAAAATCGGATGAAGTGGTAATTGTACCGCACATTGCACTTTACGTTATGAAATCTGGATAGTTCCATGTCTGTATCTTTTAGGTCAAATGTGATCATACGCACCAAATCCAACAGTCTGACGCACTGACTTTTGGAATCTTAGTTACAGAAGCCAGAGCTCTGATCCCTGAACATGACTAGCAATATAAATAATATCACTTGATATCTTAACAATATCTTTGGTCATAATCAGATCAGAATGAAAGGGTTTTGATAACGACTCCGTTTGTTTTGTATTCGAGCCCTAATTTCGGTCCGTGTTACCAGCCTAAAGAGAAGAGATACATTCAATAAGGTCGAACAGGATTTTACGGGCATTGGGGGTCATGCAATGCAGAGGTCTAAAATGCATGGCAATCATTTCAGCAATTAACTGAAATTCTACGCACTTGGCAGGTGAAAAAAACGTGAAGAAACTGCAAGCCCTCACTTTTAACTGGCTACCCAGCAGTAACCAAAATTTTGTATTATCTTTGAGGGTCTGCACGTAAACTTACACAGTACATTTTGTCAATGTATCGTAAAAATTATATTACTACTGTGATGCAATAACAGCAAGTTTTTGCCGCCCGGCGGAGCCAGGTGCAGAAAACCTTACATTAATTATGTCGATAGATGCTAGAATGTTCCGGCCCATTAAATTAAAAAAAAAACAGGGGAGCGGACGTATCCTCCGCCACACGAATCGCAAAAATTGGTGTGGCATGCTACTTTGACTTTTAACGGTGAATGTTTCCAAAATTGGGTGTGGCATGGCAGCATTCACAGCCTGAACTGCACTTTTCTTTCAGAATTGCAAAGTACATAATTAAAAGTAACCTACAGAGCTGCTGTCATCATAGAACAATCCAATCGAGTGCCTTTCTATGTGTTGCGTTTCTGTCCCAAAAGCCCAATGAGACTCCGAAATAGCTAGGGACTTAACCCTATTCCCCGCAGGGGGGGCGGAATCCGCCAACCCTCGGGTTTTTTGCTTGCCAATTCCAGGCTTTTTAACGCAGCTTCACGAAACTTGGTGACTTTTCCTAGCTATTCTTTCTACGTGCCGTGGCAAAATTTCGAAATTCTACTTTGCTCAGGGGCGGAGCCAGGCAACGTTTTTGGGAGGCACCTCATGCCATTTTTGGCCATGTTGAGGGTAAAAGGAAAATGTCTGCCAAAAACAGAGTTTTAAAGATAGAACTTAAAACTTTATATGGATGTATAGCTAAATAGTTGGGCCATGTGCAGATGTAATTTTGTTCACCTGAGGTCATTTTACAAGGTCAGGTCAAGGTCAAAAGTCAAAATTTGTTTTTTTTGCAATAATTTCGGCGCCGTTTTTTGAAATGCCAAACCCGGAATAAATGTGACGTAGAAGGGTGCCTTCTACTTGTGTACCAAGTTTCAGCTTGATATCAGGTCGGGTCACGGAGCTATGACCTGAAATGTCAGTGCGCGTACCCTATATCGCAATAGCCATAAAATGAAATTTTTGAAATAGAGTGAATTCAAATGATTGAAAACGTTTAAAGATAATATTAAATGCATAGAAGATTATTTCAAGTGACCCCAAGGTCACTGGAGGTCATTTAAGGTCAAAGGCCACAAGTTGATCTGAGCAACGTGTGACCATGACAGTTCCCCCTTTTTCATGTCCCTGGCATCGCCTATGCTAACATTATACAAACATTGTAATGCAATTTGTACTTCTTTAGTATAACATGACTAGCAGAAGCCAAAAAGTGTGTTTGCCTCTTTTGTTCATCCAGTTGTTAGAAAACTAATCCTCCTATTTTTGAAACCCTGTGAACGCCCATGAATTTTCTCAAAATTTCAGATTTGCGGGCCCATGGTAAAAGCCCTATCCATGATCTCTCTATTCATGCCAGTTTCATCGAAATCGGTCGATAAACAACGGAGTTATAAGAAGTCCAAAAGTACCCCCCATTTTGACATTTTTGCCCCCCTGTATCCACAAATTTCAAAATTTTGGAACTTTCTTTTTATAAAAGTGTAGTTCACGTGACGGCAAATCGATTGCCGTTTGTTGCGATGAAATCGGACAAGTAGTTCTTGAGATCTCAGGGGGGGCCGAATTCGCCCCCCCCCCTGCCGGGAATCGGCCATACCGTCTAGCCCTCCGGGAAAAGGGTTAATAATAGTAGACTTAATTATAATTGGGACTCGATCCATGATGGTGTACAGACCGATGCCATTTACACTGATTTCTCACCGGCATTTCCAGGCGTAAATCACGCGCTGCTACTCCGCAAACTCAAAATACCCGCACTCATGGACTGAATCTTACTTGACCAAACGCAGGTAACGACTCGTCCTTGACGGCAAGTTTTCTGACTGTATTCCAGTCAAATCCGGTGGTCCCGGAAGTAGCTTATTTGGCCCACTTCTTTTCATCTCCTTTACTTCCGACTTACCTGCCCTCATCCAGACCAAGTGCATCATGTTTGCCGACGACATCAAGTTATACCACCTCATCTCGTCTACGGCCGACACTGACGCCCTTCAGGCCGACATTGACCGTCTCTCATCGTGGTCGCGTAAATGACACCTAAAATCCTACAAAATGCCACGTAATATCCTTCTCATTACGCCAATCCCCAATCCTAGCCACATATACGCTGAGCGAGACCGCTCTTGAGCGTAGTGCCGAGACCCAGGACCTGGATGTCCTACTAGACACAAAGCCCACTTGCTCACCACATCGATTCAACAATAGCCAAGGCGAATCGTATGCTTGACCTTGTCGTCCGCAGCATGCAGTTATCCGGACATGACATCATGAGGCTATGCTATGCGTTTTTGACGCCCATGTTTGTTCCGCATTTGAGTACGGTTGTGTTGAATGGGCTCGGGCTCTGTCACGTATCTGAAACGACTGGAGCGCATACAGCACAAGTTTCTCATATGGCAGGCTTTTAGTTCGGATAAACTTCTCGTCAGCATGCATTCGTCTGGCCCACTTTAACGCGCGCAGTATGAAATCCCGCTTTGTGCAATATGACTGCAGTGCAATATGACAATCTGTATAATGTTCACCATGCGAGCCTCGACAGCTCTGAATCGCTGCCAGCATTCGGCTTGGCTGTGCCGCGTACCCTCGGAATGCGAAGCATCCCTTTGGCTCGGGTGAATACTGTCCAGCAATGACTGCCCACTCGTATACCCACTCTGTGCAATACCTGTCTGAAGTCTTTTAGGAATGTCGACGTTCTCACGTCCACTACGCGCTTCTACAAGTCAAACGTGCACAACTTCTCGCACTCGGTAGGGTCATATCTTTAAACTTACCCCTGTGTCATGTCATAATGTTTATTTAGGCTACTGTGATTGAATCGTATTTTGACTCCTACTTTTAATATCTGACTGCATCAGTACTTGGGTGACTGTGCCTGTTAGTGTCTATGACAATACAATACAATACAATACACACACCGCACATTCTGGCGATTTGGCCACTTGATATGAGTTGACTTGCTATATCTCACATAAATCAAAAGTTGCTTTTCTTCACATAAGTCAGCAGGTATCAGCCCACGTTTCTGATTTTCTTCACCACCTATCATTCTCGAGATAGCATGGGAAACCTCCATGGCCCCTCTTTCCTTCAAGAGGACGGGAATCTCTCCGCCTGTCGAGGTTTAAATTATCCAGAGTTTGCGGGGCCGCCCCCGGCTCACCCTACGGCTACACCATGACCGTGGAAAAGGTGAAGGTGGCTGTCGTCCAGTGCCCTACGCTGCTCATGCCTCTGACGACGCTTGGCTCGCTCCTCATCGTCCTAGCCGTTTTGACCTAGTCTAGCCTTCTTCCGAGGCTTTCAACGCGCGGCGACCCTCTAATGATGCACATCGTGCAGCGTAACTCTCCGCGTTTTGAACTTTTCTGATGACTTTCGGGGGTCGGGGAGAGGGCGGACGTTGGGGGATCGACTGCACTTTGCGTAACGCCGTCTAGCATTAATTAAAACCAGACATGGGTCTGAGTCTAGCACAGTGAGCATGACGTAGTCTGAGTCCGGTTGAGACCGACTTGCCTCCTCCAGTTTGGTGATTCCGAGTCCGATTCTGAGTGATGCTTAAAAAAGCATACTTCGATTTCGAGTCCGAGTCAGGGACAGAAACGCCTTAGGCGAATCCGAGTCCGTGTCATAACTAAAAAAGACAAGGATAAGTGAAGCTCCAGGATGAGGGAACTTCCAGTCTATGAATGGTCTTGCATTGCTGTAGTGCCATGCCATGCGAGTTCCCAGCTAATGAACTGTAACATGCATCATGCCCATTTTAATCTTCTGCCCTGTCTAGAAGTTAGCGTGATCAATTTTACCCTCCCTGGGACGGAAGGGGGGACGATGTCATGAGAACCTCCCTCCGGTTTTTGAGGATGGCCAGAGCACGAAGAGGTGCAACGACATCAAACGAAGGGTACGCTTTTATAAATTCTTGTTACATATTTCCGTGTTTTTACCCTGAGGACACCTCAAGTCATTGACCCAAGAAAGTTCAAGTAACACCATGTTCCGAAAGAGTAAAGCGTCGTAACTTTTTGTCAGATGGGTAGGTGGACTTGAAATTTGCGACATTGACAGAACACGACAGATGAAACAATTCTATCGTCTTGAGTTTTTGGACATGTCAAGTCAGTAACCTTAGGTCAGCTATACTTTCTGACTTTTTACGCTATCGGTTGAGATTGTGTCTAGTTCGGTGGTTTTGAAGCTTGAATATACACTCTGGTAGTAATTCTTTTCTTTTCATTTGCAAATTCAAATTCCTGCTTGTGACCTGAGTTCAGGTCACGTTTCATACCAAAATTTCAGACCCGCTGCCGCGGCCGAATAGTATCTATCGATTATAGTCTTTGAATTTTATTGAGTTTATTATTATAAACTTCATCAGTAGCTTGATGTGTTTTAGAAGCACTGATAAATGGTAAAAATTTACTTCCAAGACTGACCTAGTCTCGTTTGACTCGAGATGACCTGGCTAGGTATTTCGAGAAATGCTACTTGTTTTCAATGCTTACACACTTCGTATAGTCACAAAGGATATCAACCTTGACTATGTCTACTTTCTGTCCAGTTTTTACTACTCCATTGTTCTTTCTGGTCGACAAAGTAAGACCCCGGCCATCGCTAAAGTAACTTTCCGTTAATAATTTTTTTTTTTTTACGTTGCATCCGCGCCCGCCGCCCGGTGCCTATGTGACTCACGTGAAGAAAATGCATTGGGCACGGGTATCATGGAGGAGAAAGGGTATTGCATGAAACGGTGTTGTATAATTTTATGCTGTATTGTGTCTGATCAGTTGTAAGGCGGCAGACAATACGACTGACACCTGGAACTCTCGACTTATATGCGTCAAATGTTTGACCTAGGCTAACCTTGTTTAACATTTATATCATGGTTGTAGACGTTGCGGCGTGATCTCTCTCAAACACGTTCTTCTGCGATGCGCGGTGACTTGCCCCTACAGAAAGACCAGATTTTCCTTTCAGTTTCAGTTTCGCGTGAAATGGCTAAAGGTTGCCTCAAGTGTTCTTTCACTGCTTCAGACAGGTACATCAGCCCTTCTTTCTGCTGTAACCTCAGACTATGGTTGCAGACTCAGTTTTATTAGCGTTGTGATCTAGCTCAAACATGATCTTATGCAATGAGAAAGCAAAACGTGACTCTTGCCCTTACAAAAAAACAATGTTTTCCCCGCACTTTCAGTTTCTCGTGAAATGGCCAAAGTTGGCCTCAGGTGCTCTCCCACTGCATCAGATAGGTGCAACAGCCCTTCTTTTTGCTCTAACCTCTGACTATGGTTGCAGACTTAATATGCATCCTCATAACATTTGTGGCGTGATCTAGCTCAAACACATTCCTGTGCAATGAAAAAAACGTGACTCGTGCCCTCACAAAAAAACGAGATTTTCCCTTCACCCTCAATTTCGCGTGAAATGGCCAAAGTTGGCGTCAAAGGCTCTTTCACTGCAACAGGTAGGTAGTACATCAGCCTTTTTTTGTTTTCACTTCTTTCCAGCCACGTAAACGACTTGATTATAAAACAGTTTTTGAACAGGCGATTTGACCTAAGATGGCGTCTGGTGTCCTCAAAATTCAGCTAATAAAATTATATCTTGGCGCTTTCTTCCAGTTTTGCGAAAGGCCTTTCCGACGTTGCTTTAACTTGTTCTGTGCCACCTATAGGTCCCGAAATGTTAGGGGAAGGGGTTATCATCAATCCTCCCGCCGGGCAAAGGTGGGTCCGGAGGTCGGCGCGACGAGGGCGTATAGTGTAGCTAGAGAACCACTGTCTTTTTTGTTGCAAATACCTGCCATGAAACGTATACTATGGCTACTGCATGTATTGGTACCATGTACTGCATTGGTAGACGCGATATATACGTCTTTTTTTCGCCTCAGTAGCGTCTTTCGAAGTAATTCTGGCGCTGCTCTAAAACCAAACAAAAGTTAAGTTATTCCATTTTTCCACTTTGAACATGAAAACTGCTTGAAGTCTTAGATGCTCATAAGCAAGTCCATTGTTATTATTAGAGGTGACATCATCTCGCACTTCAACGTGGTTCATGCCTTGCTTCTGTCTTATTGCCTTTTTCTGGAGTTTCAGTTATTAGTGTTGTTAATGCCATTATTATATTACTCGTTAGGTATTATTATAGAACTAGTATATATAGGCATATTATTATATATTAGATATTGCTGTCAGAGTATTAGTGTTTATATCGCTTAGTCTGAGTCTGAGTCTGCATTAACCCTATTCCCGGAGGGCTAGATGGTATGGTCGATTCCCGGCAGGGGGTCGGATTCGGCCCCTCCCGAGATCTCGAGAACTACACATCCGATTTCATCGCAAGAAACGGCAATCGATTTGCCATGACGTGAACTACATTTTTATAAAAAGAAATTTTCAAAATTTTAAAAGTTTTGGATGCAGGGGGCAAAAATATTCAAATTAGGGGTATTTTTGGACTTCTTTTAACTCCGTTGTTTATGAACCGATTTCGATGAAACTGGCATGAATGGAAAGATTATGGATAGGACTTTTACCATTGGTACACGCATCTGAAATTCTGAGAAAATGCATGGGCTTTCACAGGGTTTCAAAAATAGGAGCATTAGTTTTTCAACAACATAATGAACAAAAAGGCAAAAACACCTTTTTTGGCTTCTGCTAGTCATGCTATGCTATAGATGTACAAATCGCATTACAATGTTTGTATAGACCGTTTTCACAATGTGGAAATGCGCGAAATTTCCAATGTTTAGACGCTTGAAACTAGAAAAGTAGCGAGGGCTGCCACATATGAGTACCACCGTTGGATTCAGCGCATTGAAAACTACCGAAATCGACACTTTTCTGAATTGGAAATTTCGGAAGAGAAAATGGAAATTTCCGACCCGTCGCATCGGAATTTTCCTGGTAGGTTTCTCCGAATAAAATTTCCAGAGGCTCGGGCGCTCTTGAATGTCGCGGGCGACCACGGACGGACGCATCTGATTGGCTATTGCGATCACAGCTGATCGCTAGTCAGTAATGTCTCACATGCGCCGTGTCCGTCTACTGGTGTTGAACGCATAACATTGCGCACCGTTGCTACCTTTGGATTTCGCGGATCGGATACGATGGAGGTGATTTTAGGACATGTTCGTCCGCAGCCAGACCTCAATTGGGGTAAGACTTGGTGCGTCTGACTGTGCTCGTTCACCCCTTGTTAAATATTTCCCCGCATCATGCCTAGACCCAGTCCCCTCCGTTTCTGTGGTCTTTGTTAGCATAAAATTATCTTTGAAGTTGGTTAAGAAAT